>JAJJMC010025652.1:864519-897182 GCA_023531435.1 Papaver californicum
AGTTTGTTTCAGCTATAACATAAATTCTGCACCGTTTCATGATCAGTGGCTACAAGTACATCAGATTTTTTCTTAATTTCATTTTGCTCTCTGTCTTGATACTCAAAGATCACTCTTTTCAACATACCCCACTGGTAATTCATCAAAATTTGACTGGTTTTCTGTTTAATTACGTTCATAACCATGTGATGGAATTCAATTTCTTAAAAAAAATTGTTGCTATGTATTGATTTCATTTTTGCAGAATCAGAGTAGCATTGAAAACATTCCCTTTTCAGTTATGAAAAAACCTCAGTACCAGGGTTGAAATGTCCATATCAATTGAGACTTAAACCCAGAATAGTTTTTCCACTTCCACCATCACCGTTAGATTCAAAATCATAAAGCCCTTACCCATTGGGATTAACCAGGTATTTCCATTTCGGTCAATGAGAAAGAAACTAGAGATGTTGATTGGTTAGGGTTTTAGTGGACCTATATGACCTTATGAAAATAGTCGTGGTTTTATAAGAATATTACGGTTTTGGTACGGTTATGTATGAATAGACTTGTATATTCTTGTGTCGTAGTTTTCGATTTGAAAATCCATGTGAAGATGAACAGCTTTTGTTTGTCTGCAGTGTTAAACAGAAAACAGGGACACTCAGAAGACATCATACTGTTGACACGTGTCGTAATGTCATAAACCTGACTACTTCTGACTAGTGACTTGTGAGTTCTGAATGGAGATGATATGTATGTTGGAGTCTTCTATTTTTCTTTTTGCCACACCTGAAGTCAATTTCATATGTTGATCACCGCTTAAGGCTTGAGATTCACTTACAAGTTTAGTAGTATAAGATTTTAGTAGGTGTTTATTTTGTTAATTTTTTTACCAAGGTTGAATGAATCTCTCACAACCTAGTTCTCTGATTTGTGGAATCTAAACTTCACCTACCTCAGTCCAAACAAAGAAAATTAGGCACCCAAGAGAAAAACAAGGCCACACCCGCCTACGTTAAATTATAATTTGGCAAGTTAGTGTCTATTTGTCATCTTATATTCCCTTACTATCACTTTTTTTATTTAGGCCAAAAAGTGTTGAAGTGTTATAGAATTTGAAATTTAAAATTCTTCCACCATAAAATTTATCCTAACTCTATCTTACCTATATATTAGGAGGCTAGTATTTATTTAAATCACTTTTTACTTTCTTTTTATGGTATTATTGATCGTGTAAAAAAAAGAAAAAAAGCACGTCAACAAATTAATTATCCAAAAACTAAAACAAGATTTTACCAAGAATCTATTTCCTTCAACAAACTAAACCGAATTTGTGTCTGATTCAAACTAGTAGACATAATTTATGTATAATACAGTTTCAGAGTTTTGGTATAACTCATATACTCTCTCTCGATAGTATATATAAATAACCAATATCCTCAAATTAACTTTTTCATTCAGATTTCACATATATTCCCGGAGTAGATAGATAATTAGTCAGAGAAAATAAGTGCGATAGAAGATATAACACCGGTAGTAGCAGAGTTATCGCCCCAAATTCATCCCAGTTATTCTTTCAAATCACAATTTTTTTTTGTTTCCCGCAGCGATGGTGATGACTCAAGAAATCGAGTTGGCGGAAATTAAAGTCGAAAACCCTATTTTAGAACCATATGCGAAAAAACTCACCTAGGTACCTATGATCTTTCTAATCTTTTTTGAAGTTTTTGGAGGTCTGTTTGGAGAAGAACATGTAGTTCAAGCAGTAGGACCGCTATTTGCTTTGCTTAGGTTCTTAATCTTCCTATTCATATGGAGTATAACTGAAGCTCTATCACTGCAGAACTAAGCTACTTCTTTTTCAGGTAAAGGTGAGTATGTGATCTGGGTTTCTGAAGCTTTTGGTCCTTTTTGGGGATCTATGATGAGTTCAATGAAACTCAGTGGATCTATTAATAATACCGCATATCCAGGTTTAATTGCAGATTATTTGAGCGACAGTTTAAACTTCTTCAAAATTAAAACACATCGTACTCTAGTTATTTGTATATCTACAATAGCGTTATTGTTTCTGAATTATATGGGATTAAGTGTTGCTGGTTGGATTGTTGTTTGTCTTGGTATCATGTTTTTCATGTCAACACATAAGATTAATCCGGGTATAAATGGCAGTAATTTGAAAAAGAATGATTGGGCCATATTTTTGAATACCTTGTTTTGGAATTTGAACTTTTGGGATAATACAAGTACTTTAGCAGGAGAAGTAGAAAATCCACAAAAGACATTTTCGAAAGCTTTGTTTATTGCTGGAATTATGGCTTATGTTGGGTACCTTATCCCTTTATTATCGATAATTGGAGCTCTACCACTGGAACAAGACAAGTGGATTAATGGGTATTTAGCGACTGCTGCAAGTGAGATTAGTGGCAACTAGTTGGGTTACTGGGTTGCGATTGGTTCAATTTTATCGGGTGTTGGATTATCTGAAGCTCAATTAAGTAGCAGTTCTTTTCAAACAAAAGGAATGGCAAATCTTAGGTTTTTACCTAGGTTTTTTTCATGAAATTTGAATGAAAAGGTCTTATTTGAAGATGTTGGTTATTTATAGATACTATCAAGAGAGAGAGAGTATAGGAGATATACCAAAACTCCAAAACTGTAGCATACATAAATTATGTCTACTAGTTTGAATCAGGTACAAATTTTATTTAGTTTGTTGAAGGAAATAGATTCTTGGTAAAATCTTGTTTTAGTTTTTGGACAATTAATTTGTTGACGTGCCTTTTTTTGCATGGTTAGTAACACCATAAATAGAAAGTGAAAGGCGATTTGGGTAAAACAAGCCTCCTAATGTGTAGTTAAGATAGAATTAGGACAAGTCTTATGGTCGAAGAAATCCAAGTTCCAAGTTCCATGACACCTCAGCACTTGGAAGAGATCATGGAAGTTCAAGTGTTGTGGTGGAATCCATCGAAACACAATTCCAAATGGCGTTTTACGCAATTCCAAATTACTTTAATATTTCAGTTTTCAAAAAAGTTGTGTATTTAGTTTCTCTCTGTGATATCTACTAAACAAGTAATATCTGATTAAATAAGACATTAGCCGTGTATTGGATTATGTGATATAAATTGTTTTGGTGGAGTCCACAATAATACTTAAAACTTCATAATCTTTTCCAAAGGCTAAGGTGTCATGGAACTTAAAATTCTTCCACCATAAAACTTACTTTTAATGCAATATTTTTTGACCACTAAAAAACCCCTACCACGGAAAATTGTCTTCGCAGGCTACAGTTGCTACAGTAACTGTGTCAGCTTACAACCCCATCTTCTTCCACATTACCACTGCTCAGCCTTTCTAATGTCCCCACAGAGTCAGTCACACCATCATTCCCATTAACCGAGACACTAGCAAAATCTACATGAGCTACATGTTCTCAAATTCTTAATAGCATGGTAGGGATGGTGCCACATCAGAGTGTAAACACGCATGTGAGAGCAAGCAAATTATAGTTGAGCGGGTACAAACAACGGTTTTAACGATAATTCCGTGAAGTCCCGCTAGAGACCTGTTCTTTGGTCTTAACAACATTTTAGAAGCTAAAAATTGATCTTCATACTCATACCACCTCTCACACCGATCGATTCCTATTGTTCTCTTCCCTCTCTCTCTCAAACTGTATCGTCGTCGCAATGGATGAAGAATACGATGTTATAGTTCTTGGAACTGGTCTCAAAGAATGTATCCTCAGTGGTCTTCTATCTGTCGATGGATTGAAAGTAAGTCTATTAATGAGCTTTTCATTTTGATTTTCTGAGTTTCAAATTCTCTGTCCTTTTTAGGTACGTATGTTATGGTTTATCGTATAGTCTTGATTCTATAGTCTTGATTCCGTTTCCTGACAAATACACATTATAGAATTTCAAACTAAAGGGAACTTTGGTGTAAGTTGATACATTGTTAAAGTAATTAGATCCCATAAATTATTTTTGTTGAAATAGGTATTGCATATGGATAGGAATGATTATTATGGAGGAGAATCCACCTCTCTAAATCTCATCCAGGTAATCATCTTACGACGTTGTTGTTTAAGAAATACATGATCTTATGTTCGATATGTCCATCTACACAACTTGAAAATATTGGGCTACAGCTTTGGAAGAAATTCAGAGGCGATGAGAAGCCCCCGGAGCAGTTGGGTTCAAGCAGAGAGTACAATGTCGATATGATTCCCAAGGTAGGTATATCAATTTATAGGTGGTAAGACCGCTTATTTAGTTTAATAGATCCCCATAAGATATTATAAGAGTCCATGTTGCTAAAAGTATTGTTAATATGTCTCATTTATGGTATCATTAGGACTCTCTTTAGATAGGAATTTGATTCCAATTCACTTACCAGGAGATAAAAATTGATTTTTGCTTGGGCAGTTCATGATGGCAAATGGTACCCTAGTCCGAGTTCTCATCCACACCGATGTTACTAAGTACCTGAATTTTAAAGCTGTTGATGGTAGTTTTGTGTACAACAAGGGGAAGATACACAAAGTGCCAGCTACGGACGTGGAAGCCTTAAGATCTCCATTGATGGGATTGTTTGAAAAGCGCCGTGCTAGGAAGTTCTTTATTTATGTGCAAGATTACGAGGAGAATGACCCAAAATCTCATGAAGGGCTGGATCTGAATAAAGTTACAGCACGAGAAGTTATTTCGTATATATCTCATCACACTCTCCTTTCCTATAAAAGTTTATTTTTTGTTTACTCTAAGTTAGATATGCAACTATAGTAGTTCTTATCAAGTAATTGTATTATTCTGAATATTCTTAAACATGAGCGAAGTTGTACTTGCGTGTAGGAAATATGGATTAGAAGATAATACGGTTGATTTCATTGGCCATGCTTTGGCACTGCATAAAGATGATAGTTACTTGGATGAACCAGCTATGGGATTTGTCAAGAAAATGAAGGTAAAAATTTTATGCATTTTTTTACCTTGAGAAACATACCGAGTTGGTTATGCGTCTACCTTTTTCTCTCGAGTTTCTATCTCGGTCATTTTTATTCTTTTTGTACTAATGGAGAAAAGATGATTTGGTAGTTAGTGCATTGAAGATTTTTCATGTGTGGGACCGTGGACCATTCATTTTAGTTATACGAACTTTAGGACCACAACATAGGACCATAACATCCTGCAATTCTCAGTAATCGGAATAATGATTCGCTCACTTCATGGTTTCAATTCTGAGGTACAAACACCACAACATAGGACCATAACATCCTGCAGTTCTCAGTAATCGGAATAATGATTCAATCACTTCATGGTTTCAATTCTGAGGTAGTGTAAGGCAATACAAAAACCAAACAGAGTACATTCAGAAGAAACACCGACCATGTACTAGTTAACTGTTGCAACCTCAATGTCGTTCTTATCTCAATGGCTACAATTTATGAGTTTTGTACTATTACTGATTCATTTTTGTCGTGTGAAAATAAGCTTTATGCGGAGTCGTTGGCACGTTTTCAAGGAGGATCTCCTTATATCTATCCACTTTATGGTTTGGGTGAACTTCCACAGGTTAGTGTTGTCTGTAGCTGATACAGATTTGTCAGCAGATAAAGCTACCGCTTTAACATTGTATACGCGTCTTAATCTCCAGGGATTTGCTCGTCTTAGTGCTGTTTACGGTGGAACTTACATGCTTCACAAGCCCGAATGCAAGGTACAATTATCACCGAAGTAAAATGTGGATTGGTATTTGCAAAAGCAAATGCAAACTCTTGTAATAGACCATAAAATATATGAATGCATCATGACTCGTTAAAAATTCAGCAATGCCAACTAATACCCCAACATGAACAACACTGATTAGTACCTTATGCGCAAACAACAGGTAGAATTCGACGGTGATGGGAAGGCATACGGCGTGACATCTGAAGGGGAAACTGCTAAAGGAAAGAAAATTGTATGCGACCCTTCATATTTGCCTGAAAAGGTATACATCGAATGCCCAATTTTCAAATAATTTTGCCCGTCAACAGTCTCGCATAACAGGTTCTAAAATTCCATGTATGATGCAAACAGGTTAAAAAGGTCGGAAGAGTCGCACGTGCTATTTGCATAATGAGTCATCCTATCCCACACACCAGTGATTCTCACTCAGTTCAGGTTATTCTGCCTCAGAAGCAACTTGGGCGCAAATCAGATATGTAAGTTTAGCTTGTTTTCCTTCATTTCTTGGCGCTAAACTTAACTCCCCGGGTACACAAAAATGTCACCGGAACTTGAGGTCTCTTAGTAATGTGCAAATAATCGTTAATGCAGGTACCTCTTCTGTTGCTCATATGCGCACAATGTTGCACCAAAAGGAAAATACATAGCTTTTGTATCAACTGAAGCAGAAACTGACCATCCTGAGACAGAACTGCAGCCTGGAATCGAACTACTTGGACCTGTCGATGAAACATTTTTTGACATTTATGACAGATATGAACCCACTAATAAGGACATAGATGACAACTGCTACATATCTACTGTAAGTATGCAAAACGTTTTGCGGAAGGATAAATGCATTTCCACCCCTATCTTACCATTTCTCTTATTTGCGATAAGACTAATAAAAAAGTGAATTTCAAGAACCTCTAATGCTCAACCTTTGATGAAAGTTGATCCAAAGCCTGCTGGTTCTGGGTTCTCTTTCACATTATTTATTTACAAACAACTAATCATATACTGGAATTTCAACCGTTTACAGAGTTATGATGCAACGACACACTTTGAGTCTACGGTTACTGACGTGATTGCAATGTATAGTCGAATAACAGGGAAGGTAATTTTCTCTTGCAATTTGGTATATGTGAACTGTCCATAGCTATCAAGATTCTCCAAGGAATATCCAACTTGATTACTTGTTATCTCTTGTTGACGTATGTTGAATACTAATCTCTTTCCCTTCGGATCTTCATTTCGCAGGAACTTGATCTTACAGTAGACCTAAGTGCTGCAAGTGCTGCTGCCAATGAATAAAATCCGTCGAATGTCTTCATCATATTCTAAAGCGTTAACACGAGAGAAGCCAAGAAGGACGCTTAAATTTTTGTTTCTGATAGTCCCCTTCGTCATTTTTTTCCTTTTCATGATATTTCCTCCGTTTAAGTATTGAATATTCATTTAATTTCCTTGAAGAAGTTTTTTTAATATCCTAAGACTTGGAAGGTTCCTGTACTCCAAAAACTGCACGTAATCCTTCTCTCATGTTTGTTGTCTGAGTTTGTGGAATGTCTCACTGTTTGATCAGTATTGGTAAGATTGAAAAATTAATCCCAAGGTTTCAAAAATTAGCATAAAATTGGGTGTTTCACCATTGGTTGTGAACAAATGAAGTTCAAAATAACTCCACAGAAATTCTTTGAGTATGTTTCTGTAATACAATAAAGAGAACTTCTTGCAGGGAAAAGGGACGAAGGAAGAAAAAGAAACTGATAATTGCTTGGGGAAGAATGTCAGATAAGAGGAATGTATGTTGTTGAGATGACAAGAACTTTTCAAAAATTCAAAAACAAATTAATTTTTTTCTTTTTTTTGGTTGTGGAAATCCACAAGACTAAGATTTTTTAAAACTAGCGTCAGGGGGAGGCCAAGCAAACCATGGCCAAATTTTAATAGAATGAGCCCTCAATAACCAATGCATTAAATTATCAACCTTCAGATACAAAGAGATTGTGACAGATGAACAAGTACAAACCAGTAAGATAAATTAAGAAAACAAAATAAGAAGGAAAAGAAGAAGAGCTGAACTGGATACAATGTTAATCTGGCAAACCACATTCTTTTTCTTTTTTTTTGACAAGTGACCTGGTTAACCATTAGATCGTTATAGGGTTTGTTTACTCTCTCTTGGATTTGGCGAGAGCTTTCTTCCTCTGCCCAAGCATATATTGGTACATATGTGGACTACCTTCAATAAGATCAAATTGCAAAATTATGGCTCAGTCATTAATCAACAACAAACAAAACAGCTTGAGTCCAAAGGAATTAATTTGTGATTACGTGCCTGGGACATAGATTCCGAGGGCGATAATTGAAGCATAGAAGTAATCAAACGAGGAATTAAATTGGTTTGGCATCCTAATGCAGTATTTCTCAGATCCCTGCAAAAATTAGCAAAAAGATTGAGGTGAAGAAGATACAGAACAAAATCTATACCACTGCTTTGACTGTTGATGCAAGTACCGAAAAGAATCATAAATCTAAGAGCGAGGATATAAAAAGGTGTTTTGCGTTATACACCTGACAGTCAATTATAAACCATGTAAACACTGATAAGATATATTGAGGATGCAGCAAGACAAATTTTTCATTCTAGGAAGCTAGGCAGTAGGACAAATTTTTCTACTCCTGAGTTAAGATAGTTTTTCTCTATTTGCAGTTAGCCATGGAGTTCTTGTATGACTAAAAACTAGACTTGTGGCAATGAGTTTTAGATACTAAGGAAGTTTTCCTAGCCGTATCAGTGCATTCTACGAAACTGCAAAGGCCTCTCTAGAAGATTATGACATTGTTAACAACTAAGAGGCTTGCTTTCTTGATACATGAAAGTTTACAACTAAATCTTACAGTAAAAATTGATACTTAAAACTAGCAGAAGAGACCTGATTGAATTCGTTACCTTTATGTACTGCAGGCCGATATATATTAGACCAACTTCGCTGGTAATTCCAGTTGGATACAATACCAGGAAGGTGCTATACCTGCAGAAGAATCAATCTTGTTAATGAAATGATGAAATATTTTCTATAAGAAAAGGAAGACCGATATTGCTCATGTTTATAATCGAAAAACTCATTATACCTGAGCCACAACAACCATGAAGGTGCAAAACCAAGTGCCTCTTTTGTACCAAAGAAAGAGTATCGGATAATCTACACTCAGCATAAAACAATACAAAATTAGAAAAGACATGAAGAACAAACACAGATCAAATATTGAATGAAATAATAAAAGTTCTTATTGCACATTCCAATCATATAGAGCTCATACCTCGGTAATTGACCAGCTTATAACCAAAGAACTAACTAGCACATGGGTGCGAGTCTGCGGACCAAAACATTAACTCCATTAACTTGTAATCTACAATTGTTTTCCTATAAATTGATTGTAAATCTGCATACCTCAGGAAAACTCCACAAAATACCCCAAGTTACGAATAATCTTGATCCGATCTGTGGCAAAGTTGCTGTAATTGGAGATCTTACCAAGCCTACGAGACCATGAAGAATCTATCAACAAGGCAAACAAACCAACAATAGAAACATATCAGAGAAACTCTACTAAGAAAATGGAAAAAATTTACACAGTTCATTTAATTTACCTCCATTATAGCTGCAGTTTGAGCAAGTAACAGAGGCTTTTCAACAGCATTATAAACATGTTGATGACCTGAATCTTTCAAAGTCATCAAAGCCATATACAAAACCTGAAACCTATACCAAATTCACATACAGAAGTCAAATTGAAACCTACCAAGATCTCAACAGAAACAGGGAATTATAGTAAATTTTACAAAATCAGATAGAAAAGAATTGAAATTACCATCCAACAAACATAGTCCAATTGTAAATAGTAAGGTAGATACGTTTTAGAACTGATAAAAAACCTGCCATTGTTAACAGTCTAGGGTTTACAGAAACTGGAAGTCGGGATTGATAATTTAATACATATAATAAGAACAAGTGATGAAATGAAAATAAAGGAATGTAATTAATTAATTTAGGTGAGCAGATCCAACTACTTTCTACTAATGCTAAACTACTAGTACTAGTATGAATTGAAGTGTGAAATTGGTCTTCAATGTTATAACCATCAGTCAGTGATGGAACAACGGATTTTAACTGGAACGGATGGAGAAATAAATGTTAATTTTGCGATATTGGCAACTATGTTTTGGATTCATGATAGATTTTAAGAAAGATGAGGTGGTTACTATGGTAGCCCAAAACTAAAAGGATATATGCGCTGGTCTAGAAATAAGGATTGGATCCCTATTTATAGGGGTTATACATATTGTCCAGTATTTTTGCTCCTGATTCTATGGATTCACATTATGCATTTCTTGTGCGTGAGTGTTAAAACTTTGTTTTAATCAGTTAGGAATACTTACTAGCCATTTGTTTGTCACACATTGAGTATTTAACACCAATCACAAATGTTGATATTTATGTGGCACACCGTTGTCATGAGAAAACCCACTATGAACAGTTCATATACCTCGATACATAATGTCAAAACGAACAGTTCAACAGTCTGAATCTTTATCAAAATTAATAGTTTCTTGTACTTCATCTCCTACTGTGAGAGAATAAATTCTGAGGTACGCTTGTCCAAAAACTATTGGAGAAGTAACGAGCTACGATGAGACGAAAAACACTGGAACAAAGCCTTTTAAAGCATTGAATCGACAGCTGCAAACTCGATAAAGTTCGAACCTGACAACATTAATGCATGACCGACATATGGGTTGCGGGAAAGTAAGGCACACTGATCAAGACAGACAGCTTTAACTGCTCGACTGACAACAGGTTGCGGGAAAGCATGACTCAATAAAGAGTAATAATGAGTATTGATGCATGACTGACACGTATCGACTTTACAAGCTGCGGAACAAAAAGAATTAAAGCATGATGATTCACTTTAAAGAGCTACGTGTCAAACATGCCACGATTCAAATAAGACCGCAACAGTCATCCCAATCCAAAAAACAATAACTTAACTACAAGACCACAGAAGAGCTGCGGGATAACCAATGAGAAATTACGAGAAGCAAACAGTACGCATGCTAAGACTTGAGGGAGGAACGATCAGGCCTTGCGGAAAATACAAATAAGCTTTGCGGGACTACATATCGCACCAAGAATGGATAAGAATAAATAGGTGGAAAGGTAGATTGGTGGGATCCATCAAATTGGCTATAAATACCAAGCTCATAAACAGGAAAAGGGGTTGGAAATGGGGGAGAGAAATTAGACTGAAGACATTGAAGTGATAGCAAAGAGTTTAGGTATGAACTTATGTAAAATTTTAAGTTCAGTTTACGATGATTATTATGTTCATGATTTTATGACATATCAATTATTTGTTGAATTTTATGATGATGTATAATAAAAGGAATACAAATCTTTTTTACCCGTGGACGTAGACAGTCTGACTGTTGAACCACGTTAAATGTTTGAGTCAATTCATTTTAAGTTGATTGATTAATTCTCATTGTTTAAATGATCATGGGAGTTGATTTCACGATAAGATATCGGACTGTACTATGGTTTAAATGCTTTTGGTAGTGATCCAAAGATGACAGATTTTTGGTCATCACAATTTGGCGCTAGAAAGAGGGAGGTAGTAAAGAATTTATTCTACCTGTCAGAATTTTCATCTTTAAAATCTCGAATCATGTTCTGTTGAAAAATTCCTTTCCTTAAAATGTAGTGATTGAGCATCATATCGAAAAATTTCTTTCCTTTACATATGGTTTTACTTTGAATTAATTGGTTGATGAATACGTAATTTTGGTCTTTATGATCATATGTATTATTTCGTTATTTCATACCTTACTTATATATTAAATTCCCTATGATATTTTTTAAATTGATGGTTTGAAAATTTAGTCATAAATTTTCACTAGGCCATTATGTTATGTTCATCTAATTCTTTGTTTTTTTACCTTTAACTAAAATTTGATTCTTGAAAGAGACAGTGGAAAAAGTTATCAATTGAATTTTCAAACTTGATATAAACTTGTTAGCACATGAACTTTTAAAATTGGTAAAAATTAGAGAATTATTCGGTTTGTGTATGACATCTTAAAAACTTAGTTTAGTATTTTCTTTCATTCGGATTGTATTATGTATTTATTGAGAATGATAAAACCTCTTGAAACACATAAATTATTATTTGAGCTCTTTTAGAATACTGGTAAAGAAATCCCTACAGCAACACAAGACTAAGCTTAGAAGAAATCACAACATCTCAAAAGGATTCACACAAATGAAAACAGTGTCACATAGAAACATGCAAGATCAAGATGCCAATTCAGGAAATCAGGGAAGTAATGCAATAGGGGCTTGTCAACAAAGGGGAATGGTGAGAGAGTCACAAGAGCAACAACCCATTAGTGATTATGTAAACAATTCTGAAGATCACACAACTAGTCGTTCATCTGACGAAAATTCTCAAAACAGTATTGACCACATTCAACAATTAATGGAAGAAATGGATGAGATGCGCAAGGAACAACGGGCTTGTGCGGAACAAATTGCACTTTTGACCAGAGAAAATCAAGTACTCAAAGAAAGAGTCCAGCATGGTGCGGAACCATCTACAACTAGAACACGGGGGCCAGAAGCGAGCTCCAGCAGACCCGTAGGAAGAAGAGTGAAAGTTAATAAAGATCAAAGAGTAATGGTGGTGGAACCCGCGCGCCAGCGGAATGAACCAAATATATTGAATTTTGATGGATCAAGATTGTAAAATGACAGGTAGCAAAAATGTTATGAGGACATGGAGCTAATGCGAGAAGAAATTAAGAATTTGAAAAATAAAGAGGGTGGACGATTAGAAGAAGTGTTAAAAGAAGCTAGGCGAACGCCGTTGGCACCACACCTGGCGTACGCACTAATGCCCCATGAATGTAGTATTCCCATTTTTGAATACTACGATTGGACCAAAGACCCAACAACCCACCTGAAGTATTACAGTCGCATCATGACGCGTTGGGAGCAAGATGACGTTATTATGTGCCGGCATTTTCCTTCGAGTTTGAAAGGAATAGCTTTGGCGTGGTATGACAATCTACCAGAAGAGTCGGTGAATTCTTACACACAGTTGACCCGCAAGTTCTTAGAAGCATACATGTACAACAGGCCCGCAGATGCGGGGATGGACAAGCTATACTCACTTGCCTCATCGACAGAAGAAACCATCTGTGATTATACAGATCGATGGTAGACGATCTATCAAGCAATTGGGGATGTAACCCAAGAAGTCGCTATCAATAGTTACAAGTGGGGAATAGCAAACCGGGAAAGTCAACTCTTTGTTGATATCCATAATACAAACCCAAAAAGTAAAGGAGATCTCAGAGATATCATTGAAAAATGTACAAGATTGCAGGACATTCAGAGGCAACATCCGAGAATAATATCTCAATAACAAGGAAATGCAAAAAGAACCAATTTTATAGAGCCGTCATCCGGATCCGGGAAGAGGTTTGCGGGAAAAACTCCAAACATTGAATCAAAGAGAGCAAAGATTGAGGAAAGAAGAAAAACTATCCAACAATTTGAGGAGCGAATTTTCACTAAACTCAACACTCCTTATTCAGAAGTTTTAAATGCAATAAAGAACAGACAAGATTTTCAATGGCCGCGGTCAAAAGAACAACAACCCGAACACACACAGAACTCCAAGGAGTATTGCGAATACCATTGCTATCGGAGTCATTCCACAAACCGATGCCGGAATCTAATACTGCAATTACAAAGGTTGATGATGCGGGGGAGTTAAAAGAATTTATTCAATTACCTGACCCCTCACCAAGGCTTAATAAAGGGAAAGTTGTTAATATTCCTCAAAATATTAAACTATTAATATGATCTCTTATTCTGAATCGGATCAATTGTTCATGAGTGCAGCTATTGATAAAAGATTGCATAAAAGAGTCCGCAGTCACGAAGTCTTCAAGGTTGTGGGAAGAGTTACTGAAGTATGGGAAGAATGGATGGCATCCCCGCTAACTTTTTCTGCGGACGAGGTTGACCAAGAGATTGAAATGCACAATGATCCGTTGGTATTTACACTGCTAGTATATGGATGGAATGTAAGGAAGATTCTTATGGATGGGGGCAGCTCTCTTAATGTTTTGTTTTATGATACCTTCCATAGGATGGGTTTAAAAGATGATCAGCTAATGCCTTCTTGTTATACAATTTATGGGTTTAACGGTTCAGTTTCAAAACCGAAAGGGGAAATTTTGCTTGATGTTGCGGCTGGACCGATAAGTATTCTGACTACGTTCAGCATAGTGGAGGCTCCATCTCCGTACAACGCCATCATTGGTAGACACTGGGTCCATCAATTGAAATGAGTAACTTCAACGTATCACCAATACTTGCGGTTTCCAACACAGCAAGGGGGGATGGAGATAAAAGGAGATCAAAATGAAGCAAAATCTTGCATTCTAGTAGAAGTCCGCATGAATAAAAAGCGACAACAGCAGCAACAAAATAAGAAAAAAGAGCACAAGATGAAGGCTAAAGAAGAAGCTTTGAACCAATATATAATCAAGACTGCGGGAAATAAAGCAATAGATGAAGCAAATAAAGGTATTACAATAAAGGAAAGCATGCCAAAAATTGATGAAGGTAGGCATAGCAATTAAAGGGGGCTCCCACATTTTTAGGAGCTCCCAGTCCCACCTTTACATCAATCGAAGAAACCAAAAATATCAACATAGGAACAGAAGAACTTCCCAAGATGATAAAAATTGGAACGTTGATGGAAACAGAACGGGAGCATAATTTGGTTATTCTACTTAAAGATTTTGTGGAAATTTTTGTATGGAAGATGGAGGACATGTCGGGCATCGATCCAAATATTGTACGGCATGAGTTACATATACATCCAGAAGCTATACCTTTTCGGCAACGCATACGTAAAGTTACGCCTGAACATCATTTTCCAGTTGAAAGAGAGTTAAAAAAGCTCATGGTTGCGGGATTCATTCGAGAGGCGCGGTATCCAACTTGGATTTCAAACATGGTGATAGTACCAAAAAAGAATGGCGGAGTAAGAATTTGCATAGACTTCACCAATTTAAACAAGGCATGTCCAAAAGATAGTTATCCGCTTCCCAGCATTGATCAGTTGGTGGACATTGTTGAAGGTCATGAGGCCTTATCCTTTATGGACGAACAATCAGGGTACAATCAGATTGCTCTAGCTGAAGAAGATCAAGAACACACTGCGTTCTTCACTCCGCACGTATTATATTGTTATACCAGAATGCCATTTGGGCTGAGAAATGCAGGAGCAACTTACCAACGGCTCGTAGACGCAATTTTTAAACCATGGATAGGCCGCACACTTAAAGTTTATGTAGATGACATGCTGATAAAAAGTAAATTTTCAAAGGATCATTTACAAGATTTGACAGAGATTCGAAGCCTTGCGGTAATTCAGAATGAAAGTTAATCCCGATAAGTGCATTTTTGGGGTTACGCCATGGAAATTTTTGGGGTACTTGGTTACCAAAAGAGGAATTGAAGTTGATCCGGCAAAGATTCAGGCCATTGTTGATATGCCATCTCCGAGGAATGTCAAAGAAGTACAGAAATTAAATGGTTGTTTGGCCGCACTCGGAAGATTTATAGCTAGATCATCGGACAAATGCAAGCCCTTTTTTGACGCATTGAAAAAGAAGAATAAATTTGAATGGAACGAGATTTGTGAGCAAGCCTTTTCAAGTATTAAAGATTATCTCGCCACATTGCCCGTATTACAAAAGCCAGAACCTGAAGAGGTGCTTGCCTTATACATAGCCGCAACAGAAGATGCTGTAAGTGTGGTATTGGTACGAACAAATGAAAAGGTAAAAAAACCCGTATATTACATTAGTAAAACTCTGAACCTCGCAGAAAGAAATTACACGAAAATTGAACAGTTAATCTTAGCACTGGTTTTTGCTACCCAAAAATTACGCACGTATTTTCTGACACATTATGTGCGGGTACCAAGCAAAGCTCCGTTAGAATCTGTACTGAAGAATATGGGAAAAGTTGGAAGGATAGCAAAATGGAACGCACAACTCGAACAGTTCCACATATTATTTGAGTTACAAACTGCACAGAAGTCGCAAGTCCTGGCTGATTTCCTTGCGGATTTTCCGTTAGATGATGATTTTGAAATTCAAGGTTTGCCCGGGTTCGAAGAGGATGATCCTCAGGATATCCTAAGCTCTGTAAATTCCCGAAGATGGGAAGTATTTTTTGATGGGGCCAGGAACAAAGAAGGTGCGGGAATTGGAACTGTAGTTACGACTCCTACAGGGGATCGAATGGTACATTCTTTCCAACTTGAGTTCGATGAACATACAAATAATATAGTGGAGTATGAGGCTGTGGTTCATGCCCTTAGGATCATCATTGAATTGGGGATAAGCGATGTCCGACTCACAAGTATTCACAATTAATAATTCGACAGGTTGAGTTAAAATATCAAGCGCTTGATGAAGACCTGGTAGAATACAAAAATCTTGTGCAAAAACTGGAGTTTCAGGTTCCAAATATAACCTTTTGGCATCTGTCCAGAGATAAGAATCGTCATGCTGATGCGTTAACATTTATTCCTTCAATGATAAAGGATCTGAATACATCAGCAGTAAAAAATGGGCATATTTATGAACCATCAATCAAGTTGTGGGCAGTTGAAAATATGGAAGAAAAAGTAGAGGAAGATATTGAAGATGCAGTTGTACAAGATGATGCAAGTTTCCCACAAAAAACAGAAAATGATTTAACCAGAGAAGATTGGAAAATTTCAATACATCAATATTTGCAAAATGGGATATTGCTCGCAAGCACTAAAGAGGCAAGAAAGGTGCAATCAACGTCTGTGAATTATCAGTTGCGGGATAGAATATTGTACCGTAAATCCTTTTTAAGGCCTTTACTTCGATGTTTATCACGAGATCAAGGGCTACAAATTCTCAAAGATATACATTATGGAGATACGGGAAATCATATTGGAAGACGATCATTGGCTTTAAAAGTAAAAACGCAAGGATATTACTGGACATTTATGCATAAAGATGCAGAAAATATGGTAAAAATATGTGAAGAATTTCAGCGCTATGCGAAAAGAATAATGGCTCCCGCAACAGAACTTAATTCTGTACTCAGCCCCTGGCCATTTACAAAATGGGGGATAGACATTGTTGGACCATTAGTGGAAGATACTCAAAAAAGAAAATAGTTGATTGTAGCTACAGACTCTTTCACTAAATGGGTTGAGGCCAAAGCTCTTGCACACATTAGAGATACCGATGTTTTTAAATTCTTATTTGAGAATATAATCTGTAGATTTGGAATTCCGGTGGCCATGGTCTCGGATAATGGACAACAATTACAAGGGGAAAATATTGATATGTTTTTCGAAGCATTTAACATTCAAAAGAATAAGTCTACTCCGCTTTATCCGCAAAGCAATGGGAAAGCTGAAGCAACAAATAGAACAATTGTTGTGAATTTAAAGAAAACTCTTGATGGCCATCATAAACGGTGGTGTGAACAGCTTCATAATACACTATGGGCATACCGCACAACAAGAAGGGAATCCACTGGAGAATCACCATTTCTTCTTACTTACGGAACAGAAGCAGTTATTCCAACGGAAGTCATTCTACTCACTACAAGAACAGAAGCATGGGAGAAAAATTTAAATTCAGACTTAATGCTTGAAAAGTTGGATGACTTAGAGAAAGAAGAAAAGTTACACTTCAAAAAATGGAAAGTTATCAAAGAAGACTGGCAAGAGAATATAGTAAAAAAATAAAGTTACGGAATTTTTTGGAAGGACAGTATGTTCTGCGGCAAATCCCGGAGTACCAAAGAGACAAAAAAACAGAAAAATTTGCACCTACATGGGTAGGACCTTATATTATACAAGGCATTGCGGGACAAGGATCATATCATTTGCGGAATATGGATGAAGGAATTTTACAACATCCTTGGAACGCACAATATCTCAAACCATACTATCTTTGATCAATAACGCAATTGTGCAATAGTTGGCGCTCATAATAGGTAAAGCATATCAAATGCAATCTCTCTAGAAGATCCAAATAAATGTCTATGACTATAGGATTTTTCGCCATAGAGATGCCTAACATGATATTGATTATTGTACCAGGTACTCTCCACTTCAGGAAGTGCTCACAATCAGTAATGCAATTATACAACAATTTGGTTTCATATTAGGTAAAGCTACAAATGTAACCTCTCTAAGAAATTCCATGTGAATGTCTATGAGTGTATGACTATTGGATCTTTCGCCAACAGGGGTGTCTACTGTGATATTAATTGTTGTATCTTTCTCCGATTTACGAGACTTTCGGGACCACATCCTAATTTCCTCCTGTCCCGAGAGAAGTTAGACATGTGTTACACCCACAATATAACTCAAGGTACAAAATTTCCTTGTGGTTAAATAAATCACACTCATACAATGAACTAACAATCAATATATATTCAAAATCTGTTTTGCAGGGATAAAATCACAAGGAAAAATGAAAACGCAACTACAATCTAAAGATGAAGAAGAACGGAACAACAATAAAGAAAGTTAAGGTGCGGGAAGAACGCCTTTAAAAGGAGGATTCTCTGGGACATCTCTTTGCTTGTAAACTTTTGTACATCCATCAGCTTGTACTTGGTCAAGAGTGTTACTGACCGCTTGTGCAATTTTAACTTTAGCTTCGGCTCTTAACCATTTAATATAAGCCTTTCTATTGTCAATCTCCAGTTTGAATTCATTTACTTGAGTTTCGCAATCCCGGACCTTTGTTTTCCAAAAGTTTATCCTCCCTCTTTCATCATTTAAGTCCCCAACGAGGCTTTCATTCTTCGCAACTTCTAGCTTTAATTTATCTTTGGCCTCTTTAACTTTAGAAGATAAAAGTTCAAGTTGAGCTTGCGCTTCACTGACCTTGGTTGAGGCAAGTTCTAGCTGAGTTTGCACTTTGGTAGCCTTGATAGAAGACATCTCAAGTTGCTTATTAAGGTTATCCACCTTAGTAGTGTCCGCACCAAGTTCTCGCTCAGCCTTGGCAGCCCACGAGGCCGCTTCGTTAAATTTTTCTTTAAAACCTGGAAGAAAAGCAACGGGTTAGTCAATGCGGGAATAATAACAAATTTTAAATATACAGAAAATAGGATACCTCTTGCGAGGGATTCAAACTCTGCTAATTCACGACCCATTGCATCCTTAGTAACTCCAAGGAAATCATATTCTCCCGAAAGCTTGTTATACTTGATAGTGAGTTGCAGAAGATTTTGATGATACTGAATTAATTCTGCGTCATTATCCCGCAATTGATTTAATCTAGATGTACACCTTGTAACTTCTTTGTGCAAATGGAGAATATCGCTTTCAGGGTGAAGAATGGAGTCAAATAAGTCATGGATTTTGACTTGAGCATCCACAAGGGAATTTCCTTTAGCATGAGCTTCTGAAGCAAAGTTGTCCCTATCCTTAATCAGCTGAGCTATATACGAAGAAAGTTGTGAATTGTGATATGAACTGGAACGGGAAAATCCAGCAAGGATACTCATGCGTTCTACACAAAGCCTGCGGTTCTCTTCTTCCAATTTATCAGATCTTTCCCATGCTTCGGAAACACTATCTTTAGTCCACAATAAAGAAGCATTAAACTCTGCTTTCTTGCGAGCCATTTCTTCAAGTAAAAGCTGATGTTGCGATTCTAATTCATCATATTTCTGTGTGACCAAATCATGAATATCAACAAGATCATTAAATTCCGCTTTCTTGCGAACCATCTCTTTCAATAAAAGTCCATACTCCGATCTTAATCTATTATACCTCCATTTGACCAAATCATGACTATCAACCAGATCGTTAAACCTTGTCTTGACTTCCACGTTCTCATTGTTAACTTTCACCACATGATCTCTCAATTGTGTATTTTTATGCCGCCACCTAGATATGAGTTCTGAATCGCTCGTTGATCCCATGAAGTAATTCAGAAGACAAGTAAAAATCTTAAGAAAATTTGATAATGAAGACAGAATTAAACCTTGATTTTGAAAGCCAAGCAATTGTTGGCGAAACATGTCATTTTCCCGCTGCAAGCTCAAAGCATCCTTTTCCACAGTCTTAAATTGGGACTCCATCATGATAGATCGTGCTTTGTAGAATTTATATGCGGTGAATTGAGCGTCTGACCCTCAGCAAGCTGCAAAATTAAAGTTATAAGCAGGACTAAAAATAAAAAGGAATCAAAGGGTATAAAAATGATAAGAATACCTGTACAAGAGCTTGTTGCGGGAAAGAATATACTTGTCCCTCTGCATGTGAAAGTGTTTCCTCGAGAGAAAAAGGTTGGTTCATGGGGAAAGTGGGATCAACCGTTTCATCTTGATCTTGAAACCAAGCGTTTCTAACCGCAACATACGACACATCTCTCATGCACTGTCGCAAGCGTGAAACCGATGCACTATCAGATTTCACTGGAAAAGGATTGCTTGGAACAGACAAAAGCTCCCTTAACAAGAACCATTGGAAGGCCTCTTCTTCTTTTCCCAGGAGGCTTAAATCTTCAGCAATCCCCTTTTCTTTATCCGCTTGCGGAACTTCTTTATTCGGCTGAGATGTTTCAGCAACAACCACTGCGTTTTTGACGAGGGTATGAGAAGTTGTCACCATATTGTCTACAGGCACATTACCCACTGCATTGATGTCCGCTGACCCATCTCGTACCGCAGCATGTGCACCATTATTTTCTACTTCCGGAGCATTTATTGGATCACTTGTACAAGGCGATCCTCTCCGCCAGCTGAACCATCCTCATTCGGGACAACTTCAAGCGGCTCATCATCGGTTAAAGAAGAAAATTGAAGATAGAAGGAAGGATCATGAACCATAGTTTCAAGTGAAGAATTAACCACGGCTTCTGGAGCATCTTCCGCAGCAACAGCTTCTGGAATTTCTTCCATAGACTTAAAGTTAGTTAGGTGAAGAGGCATATTCTGCTCTTCTTCTTGACTCTCTGGAGCGGAGCTTCCTTCACCTATCAAAAGTGGATGTTGAAGAGGAGAATCTTGAATTTCTCCTTCTTCCCTATCTATAGAAACCCGGGGTGCATTCCTCACCTTATTCCGACTCTGTTAATAAACCACAATAACTCATTAAATGAAATTCATAAGGAGTATTAAAATTCTTCAGGAAAGAGCAATACCTTTTCTGCAGGGATTGCGGCCTTGCGCTTCGATCCCGCATCATTTTTTGCGCCTCTCGTCAGCTTGCGGCACGGTTTACGGCTCGGCCTCCTCGTTAGCCTGCGGCTCAGTTTGCGGCTATATATGAAAGAGAAAATTTTAAACCATCAGAGAGAAACTCTAACCATTAATAAATATATAAAGCACAAAAAGATCGAAAGAAACTTTACGTACCACGGAGATAAGTAGAAATTTGAAGTCAGTAAAATTCAACCGCCAAGGGCAGTAATCATTGAAGCGGGTAAGAAGATCGTAAACTACATTATCTGGGATGGACCCAAAGACCCATGGACCTTTAATGACTAGAGGGGTGCGGTACCATTTGTAGTCGTGATCTTCCCGAATTTTTTCCTTGAGAGGACGCGTTGTCCCTGGAATATACTTCAGCTTGGCGTTGTCAATTTCCGCAAGCAGACGGAATCCCTCACCACCTTTGCGATTCGGGCCAACGCTCCATTTCTTTAAATTCTTTGCGGCAACATTGTCCGCATAAGTAGCATGGAAGTTTTCCACTGTATAATATTTACGCTCCGCAAGGTTTGGAACGTAACATGTAAAGTTGGTTCTTCCTTGGCTACGCATGCTACATTCATCTAGTACACGCCACCAATTTCCATTATATTGAGTGATGGACCGAACTAAGCCTTGATGGGATTGATTGCGACTGGCTAGAACTTCGAACTGAAAAGGATTTTCGCTTTAGTATAAAGGAAGCTGTAGACCCGCATCTAAAGCTCCCGCAGGGATTAATAGTCTGTTGTTGGTGTATTCAAAACCTTCCATCATTTCCAAGGTAATTTTATCTTCAACACAATCATAAAAGGAGACTTTGAATTGGCGAAGACCATGACTCCTTTTGAATTCCTCAAGATTCACATAGTTAAAGCTACAGCTTTCATGAGCACGTTTGTCCTTGGGAGAAGGATTGTTGACCACAGCACGGACACTTGCGGGCCTTGTAGATTCCGAAGGATGACTCCTCGATACAGGATAACGAGATGCTTCCTGACTAAAGATTGATCATCCTGATGAGAAGCATCACCAATAACTTTGGCATTACCTTTTCCAGCCATGATAAATTTTTATCTACACAGGAAAGCAAGAAAAAATAAGCTTATTAAGATCAAAATCAAGAACAAAGCAGCAAAGTTGCAAAACAAAAGAACAACAAGATGATCATTACATCAAAATACAAATCACCTAATCATTCTCAGATCAGGAGAAATAAGGGATCATGATAAAAAAAACCAATCATCAAAAAGAGAGATCAACAACATTAGAATCATCGTTCACTCAAACAAATAAACAGATAAAAACATCATTAACATCATCTAGAATGATTAAGGTACTGATACAGAGACTGATAAACAAGCAAATACGAAAAAGAAAAAGCAAAAGAGTTACTTACAGTGAAGTAAAAGATAGAAGAAAAATCTGATTGATTGAAAAGATAAAAACTTGATCCCGATGCAAGAATCTTAGATCACAAGAGTTCAGGAGAATGAAAAGGTATTGAAGAATCTTTGAAAAGTTCAAAGGGATGAAAAGCACTAAAACTTTAAGAAGAAGAAGACAAGTGGTGTAAAGAATGGAATAAAGGAAATAATTGGTATTAAATAGGAGAAAACTGAAACTGACGAACCGTCGAAAACTAAAAAGAGATAAACTTTTTCAGAGATTTGATTTCCTCGAAGAACGCCAACTGACAAAAACGTACAAAGAAAAATTACTGCTGGCGAGAAAAGCGGATAAAAGTGTAACGTATGAAAAGAAGTTATTGCAGGCGTGGGAATTGAAAAGGTAATTATTATTTTTCTATTTTTCAAAATTTTTACCAACTGTCAATTCAAAAAAAAAAAAAGGGGGCAAATTGTGAGAGAATAAATTCTGAGGTACGCGTGTCCAAAACCTATCGGAAAAGTAATGAGCTATAATGAGACGAGAAACACTGGAACAAAGCCTTTTAAAGCATTGAATCGACAACTGCAAACTCGATAAAGTTTGAACCTGAAAGCATTAATGCATGATCGACACATGGGTTTCGGGAAAGTAAGGCACACTGATCAAGACAGACAGCTTTAACTGCTCGACTGACAACAAGTTGCGGGAAAGCATGACTCAATAAAGAGTAATAATGAGTATTGATGCATGACTGACACGTGTCGACTTTACAAGCTGCGGAACAAAAAGAAATAAAGCATGACGTTTCACTTTAAAGAGCTACGTGTCAAACATGCCATGATTCAAATAAGACCGCAACAGTCATCCCAATCCAAAAAACAATAATTTAACTACAAGACCGCAGAAGAGCTGCGGGATAACCAATGAGAAATTACGAGAAGCAAAGAGTACACATGCTAAAACTTACGGGAGGAACGATCAGGCCTTGAGGAAATTACAAATAAGCTTTGCGGGACTACATATCGCACCAAGAATGGATAAGAATAAATAGGTGGAAAGGTAGATTGGTGGGATCCATCAAATTGGCTATAAATACCAAGCTCATAAACAGGAAAGGGGGTTGGAAATGGGGGAGAAAAATTAGACTAAAGACATCGAAGTGATAGAAAAGAGTTTAGGTATGAACTTATGTAAAATTTTAAGTTCAGTTTACGATGATTATTATGTTCATGATTTTATGACATATCAATTATTTGTTGAATTTTATGATGATGTATAATAAAAGGAATACAAATCTTTTTTACCCATGGATGTAGACAGTCTGACTGTTGAACCACGTTAAATGTTTGAGTCAATTCATTTTAAGTTGATTGATTAATTCTCATTGTTTAAATGATCATGGGAGTTGATTTCACGATAAGATATCGTACTGTACTATGGTTTAAATGCTTTTGGTTGTGATCCAAAGATGCCATATTTTTGGTCATCACATCGACAGTGTTTACTATGTCTGAAAGAACGGATAAGAATGTGTTACTCTTAATTGTGTTATGGGAGCAAATTGAGTTTTACTCCAACAAAAGCAATCAACATGTTGTTAATTATCGAGGATCCTTTTACATGTTATTGTGGATATATTAAATATCGAGTGAAGCAAGGCAATCAACATACGGTTAACTATCAGGGATCCTTTTACATGTTATCGGGATATATTAAATATCGAGTGAAGTTGTGTCGTAGAAGTTGTGTTGTGTTGAAGATTTTTATTCAACAAAAACCATCGACAGTGCTTGCATCGATTAAAGTTAGTCGATAGAAGTGTAATGTTATTGTGCCTACATTTTTTCATTCTTCGATTGTAGTTTTATAAAATGAATAAATTGAAGAAAAAAAATCTTGAACATGCTAGCTAATGCTAGTGGTAAACAAAATCTTACGTGTTTCAGATCAGATTATACCCTATAGTAATATAATATTATAAAACTATTAAGAAATTAAGCAATTTACACCATTTTTAGTTAAAACTAACAGGATTCAAATTGTCATTAAACCTTTTAATAATACGTAGAAAAATATTCGTTATCAATTTCGATAATAATAAAACTTGTATACTATTTCTGTCAATTTGTTATAATTTTGTAATATCGATCTTTATCTATGCATTATAACTCCCGTGATAATTGGTTGCCAAGACCAAAACAAGAAAATAAGAACAATAGAAGGATAAGAATATTCTATAATTCTTAAACAAATTTACTTGGGTGTATTAAGGCGAGTAATCTCTTTCCTTAAGACATATAATGCCCTACCCTAGATGATGATACAAGTTATGGCATATGCCCCCCTTTTCAAACTTAGTCGTTCATTCCTTGCTATGTTTTCCATGCGTATTGATTTCGTGCTCCTGCGGTAGATTTCTAAGGTAAAGTGCAGAGCTCTAAGCTTTGATCTCGTGCTTTCCTTCCCCTACTTTCATACTCCCTGCTTTAGAATGTTACCATGTTTCTACCAATATATTTTTTCTCCTTTTTTTCATTTGACCCAGATGTAAAATGAGAACATTTTCTAAGTAACTAGTCGGTCGTCAGCCAAGTAAAATTATTTCAAGTTCTTTCACTTCATAATTATAGATAAGAGTATAAAAATAAGAACAATCTCGATCTACAGGGAGATATGGGTTGTTAATTTTATTTGAAAACTTATATAATGAGGAACTTTGTTGCTCGAAAGTAATTTTAACTAAAACTTAAGTTGAAAGGATTTAAGAAAATATCAAAGGAGAAAGCTGGTTAAAGAATTCACCGTCCATCAATACAGATGTTACTCGATCAAACATCAATATGATCATTCACTCTCTCGTGCTACCAATAAACCTAAAGTATCACCACTCGGTGTAATACTTTGTTACTCCTAATGTCAACAAATATTGCAATCACAACTATATGAATTCTTTTCTACCAAATAACCTAGTGTTTATCGCTAAGAGATTCAACTTGAGGAAATCATTAAGGTATGTGAGACGAGATATACATAGGAATATATTGCACTTATCGTGGCATATTCAACCTAGGTCAAGCTTTACTTATAACTTCTTCACAATTTGCACCGCTAGTGATAAAAAATTATTACTTGCTGTTAGGGCTCCTGATAAAATTAGCTAAGAACGCTAGCTAGCTCCAGATAAATTATTAAGATATTTAATTTACGATTTAACATACAGAACAGCCAATCATGTATATTAAATGAACACAATCAAAAAATTGTTATGCACGTTAAAACTTGAAAAGTATACAAGAGAGTGAATAACGAAACTAATGTATTAATCGAATAACATGTTCATGACTTCAAGTTTTATCCTTATACAATAAGAGGGATTAGTTGATCGTGGATTTAAGAAAATCCATGGAAAATATACAAGAAAGCAAGTAAGCAAACTCTGGAAGTCGAGAGGTTTAATTCGGAACTCCAAGCCCTAGCTCCTTGCTGGTGTAAAGGTTTTGTGCATCTTCTGGGTATTTAGGAAGTATTTTTGTACATTTTCACGAAATATATGTGTTAGAGTCCAGTTAGGATAATGTTTCCTTGATTTAAAAGTCAAAAATAGGTCAAATAAGTGTCCCCTATCGAGATATATCTTCATATATAAACCCCTTATAATTGTCGATTATTAATGCTCAAAAACATGAGTTTTCTGTAGAAAAGTTGTCAATTATTGACACATATGGTTCCTCCACAACTGCCGTTAATTGAGATCCAAAAACTAGACTTTTCTGCCGAAATTTGCCTAAAATTATCATATATAAATGCACCTTATCTACCGATAGTTAAAGATGTGCACACTTTGTTCGTGGCTCGACTGTTTTGCACATAAATTTTTCGTCCAACCTCAGAATGACCTCATTTTCTTTTTTGTCGGATTCATAATTTAATTTCTTCAAGATGGTGGTAAGAACTTCTGAATTTAGATGATAATTACTCATGGATTTTCTCTAGGATGTTTCCAAGTGGCTACCAAATTACTTACAACTGCAATTTCTTAGACAGATACAACCCGATAAATCTAGAAATAATTTGAGCTTGATGGTTTTCTTATAGGAATGGAGTAAGCATCCTAATAGATAGTAACCTCAAGGACGGAGTCGTCAACGTTAGAAGACAGGGAGACAGGATCATCCTAGTCAAACTCATGGTCAGGGATACGGCTTTGAATGTCATTAACACGTATGCTCCATGAGCGGCTATGTGAGAACGACAAGAGGAACTTCTCTTGTATAATTCTCGTCTTCATCTCTTTCCTAGTAAGCTTAGATCTCGTTGGACTGGCCCATTCTATGCCAAGTTCGTGTCTCCGCATGGTGCTATTGAGATCATAAATCATGATACCAAAGAGACTTTCAAAGTCAATGGTCAACGATTGGAACCATTTATCGAATTGACTAACACTGAAGTGGAAAATATAAATTTAGAGGATCTCGTTTATCATGACTAATTTTCTGCAGGTACATTTTTTATGGTTGAAGACATTAAACTTAGCGATCTATGGGAGTCAACCCATATGTTTTCGGTACACGGTGCTGGTAATATCTTTCCCTACCTCTTTTACTTTGCTCGTTATTTCTCCTTGTTCATGCATTCATATAATTATATTTAGAGCATCGAGGAATATGCTCAATTTAAGTTTGGGGGTAAGGGAGAAAATTTTAATACATTTAATTGTACCAAAAAGTCTAAAATCTAGAAACTTGTGAACAATTCAGGATGACGCTGACCATTCTAAGTAGATGGAAACGAACCTCTTGGTTGTAGAAGCTGAGGGACCCAACTAAATGGTCTATTCATAAAAGGACAACGCTCATGTGTTAGAAATAACTGATAGTCGTCACCATATCACGTTTTGTTTTTATTTTTGCAACCTTTTATGTTTCTCTAAGTGATTTGGTGTGGCACTAGGTGCGCCTTGTTGTCGCCGCCAGGATGAAGTATAATGATTGAGATCAAGCTTCATTATTTTAATTGAACTTGACTAATGTTTATTAAAAAAGAAGACACTTGGATAGCAATATGTGTGTGTTATCCTGTCTTCGTCGCCTAAGCAAGCGTGGAATGCAGGATCCATGGGAACTATCATGTAATATACTGACAAGGAGCATGCAATTAGTTTCAAAAGATCTAATCATGTTGTCGAAAAAAAATAAAAAAAATAAAAAAACAGTTGTATATATTCAATAAATCGACCGTTGGGGCCCTTGTATATACCAGCTGAGTTGATACTAGAATTAGGATTCAGACTAATGGGTGCATATATCAATCTATTAGGGTTCATCTTGGCACTGACGAGCATACAGATATTCTGGGAAACACCGTTCACCTTAGTCAACATGCGCACATTTCTACCTCCATATCCATCTTCTTAATCTATTCATGTGATTGTGGTTTGTTAGATTCCGAGCATCATGGTCCATTGTACGACTTTCTGAGTAGTGCTTTGTTTTCTTATATATGAATTTTAGTACGCTTGAGTGCAAACTCGTGTACAACAATTGGATTTAAAATAGGGTAATTCCTCTCATAACCAAAGAATTTTGTATCCAACTAAATAGCATGTTTAGTGTTCACCCTCAATCGTTCACAAGTAGCTAGAGTTTGGAGTAAAAGGTTTTGCGGGTACACCTCTTGTAAACCCTCACGAGACTAAAACTCGTCTGATAGGGACACCTATGGGTTCAAAGGCTTATTGTACATGCTAGGTGTAGTCGCGATTCCTGCGAAAGTAAGTTAGGATTTTTATTATTTTCTAGATTAGATTTGCTCGAGGACTAGCAAAATATAAGTTTGGGGTAGTTAATAGACATAATTTTATGTCTGATTTGATCTTATATTTATAGTGTTAGTTCTCAATTTTTGTACTAACATTGTTCTTTTGCAGGTATTTTTGTGAATTAGCAAGTGTGGAAAATTTGGCTCAAAAGTGATAAAGGCACCCAAAAATGTTAAAGGCACCCCTGATTTTAGATAAAGGCACCCATGCCTTGGATAAGAGCACCCCTTCTCAAGATTCACACATAAAAAATTGGCAGGAAAAACTCCATTGCTTCTGCGTGAACTGGCAGCGTGATTTAAAATGAGAATTTTTAGGTTTTTAAGGCAAGATATCTTATTCCCTTATCTGTAAAGAGTTTTTATAGGATTGGGAACTCAAAAACTAGCAAAAATATCTCTCGATTATAATCTTTCCAAAAATCAGGTTGCGTGAAAATTCTCGGTCCCTATTTGGTTCTGTGTAATAAAGGAGATATTATCTCCTCAAGATTTTGGTGTTGTCGAGTTGTGAAAAGAAAGATTAGAAGATAAAAAAAGATCAGGACCGAGAGGGAAAAAAATATTTCATCGGGATTTTACTTTAATGGCCGAGTATATTTTCATTCAAAAGAGGAAGATTTCGTGAAGATTTTGGGAAGATATCGAGTTATTATGTTCTATTGTAAATAGAAGAGGATAAAATCGAGTAAGGGAGGCACGACGAGGCAGAGATTCAGAAGAAAATTTCATAGCAAAAAAAAATCTTGCTTCTGAGTTGCAGATGGAAGTAAGGAAGAAGAAGAAGATAATACACTTCGAAATTGTCATTAATAGTGTTGCCTCTTCTTTTAAATTCAAACCATGGTTAAATATTGAGCCGCGTATCTCTATATAATTTTATGTTGAAGGGTATTTTTGGGTTTTTTATATTTAATGTTTTATAATGTTACTCGCGTAAATTGCACATGCACAATTAATTGTCCGGTCACGACAATTATAACGTATAGGGGGTTTCACCAATTAGTGATTTAAAAAAGGGGTAATGCAAAATATGTATTTTTTAGGGGTATAAGAACATTTAGTTTTGTTTCATTTCATTTAAACTGTTCTTCACAAAGAGAGAAAGAGAGAGGGAGAACAACATTTATACTAAAGATTTATTACACGTGTTATCACACAAGAGGCTGGACCATAAGACTAAAATGACACTCATATAACATTCATTTACCAACACCCCCGCAAGTTCAGGGTCGGATCACAAGAGAAGACACCGAGCTTGGACCGCAATGTGCAGAAGCGTGTAGTAGAAAAGGCCTTTGTGTGAATATCTGCTTTTTAATCTTCAGTAGAGATGTACTTAACCACTAACTTGTTAGCATCAACAAGTTCCCGGATAAAATGAAATGCAATCTCAATGTGTTTCATCTTATGATGAAAAATAAGATTTTTATTCAGATAGGCTGCCCCCATATTAACACACCAAAGAAGAGGTGGACCATTATTAGAAAATCCAAGCTCACCAATTAAAGATTGAACCCACAACAGTTTCAGAAGGGGCATCTTCCAGAACCCTATATTCAGACCCAGGACTTGGTCGTAAAATAGTATTTAGTTTTCTTGCACAACAGGAAATCAAACTAGGTCCTGGGAATATAGCCATACCACTAGTAGAACGTCTATCAACAGAATCACCACCCCAGTCAACATCAGAATAAGCCTGAAGCTGTAAAGAAGTAGCTTTGTAGAAAAGTAAACCATGATGTAGTGTACCACTTAGATATCTCAATATGCGCTTCACTGGAGACCAGTCAGCCTCACTTGTAGCTTGCATCTTCTGGAAGGCCTTATTGACAGAAATAAAAATGTCAGGTCGTGTTATAGTTGCATATTGCAAAGCTCCAGATGTACACCTATATACAAGATTAACAAATAAATGAGAATCAACTGAAGTTTCCATAAGTGTATAAAACAGACTTAGAAGCATCCAGTTTGGTTTTCTTAAGAATATTAAAAACATATTGATGTTGATTCAAATATAGGCCGGAAGAAGTATAAGTAACCTCAATACCCAAGAAGAAGGATATCTGACCAAGATCCTTGATGGAAAATTCACTTCTTAAGCAAGTCGGAAGAGAAGAAATTAAAATACTATAACTGCCAATGACCAATATATCATACACATAGATTGAAACATAAAGGCAATCAGTTGAAGTGCATTTATAAAACAAAAACGTGTCAGTTTTAGAAGCTTGAAAACCCTGTGCCAAGCGAAAACTACCAAGCCTTGCAAACAAAGCCCTAGTGGCTTGTGTCAAACCATAAAGAGATTTTTTTTAACTTGCACGCATGATGAGGAAAATATTTATCAACAAATCCATGAGGAATGGACTATATAAACTTTTTCATTTAACGTACCATGCAAAAAAAACATTCTTGACATCTAACTGTCTAATACTCCATCCTTTAGACAATGCAACTGATAAAATAAGTCTGATAGTAGTTCGTTTCACTACAGGAATAAATTTATCATAGTCCACACCTTCTACCTGATTATAGCCTTTAGAAACTAGGCGAGCCTTGTACCTCTCAATGGTACCATTTGCCTTCTTTTTAATCCTAATAACCCACTTACAACCTACTAAGTTTTGAGAATCATCGGGAGCAACAAGATCCCAAGTACAATTTTCTAGTAAAGTCTTTACTTTCTCTACTATAACAGGCCTTCAGAAAGGATTTTTACTATCCTGTGCAAAGGTAGTGGGGGTCAAGAAGTCATCATCACTAGAGTCTGAATTGGTAAAAAAAAATTGGATTTGACAATACTAAGTTTAGATCTAGTGGCCATCTCATGAGTAAAAGAAGAAGGTGGAATAACAGGAACTTGTATGGGTGGAGAAGATGAGGTAATAGTGGTTGATAGATAAGGAAAATCATCAACAGTAAAAATGGAAGAAGGATCAGGTATAGTGGAAATCACAAGAGACAGTAATGATGTAACAGAAGTAGTAGTGGTTTGAGGTGTGGTGATAAGTGCTTAATTCACATGTTTCTAGTGTCAAATCCATGCTTGTTTTAGTTATAATTCTTGCATATTACTTGTTATTATGATTATTTTCTAGTTTATGTCTTATATTGGGTGAATCATCCAAAAAAGAGCTACAAAGTGCTAAAATGGACAAGGAAGTGAAGTATTATTGATGAAAAAAGGCCAAAGACCAAATTCAACTCGTTTAAATCCAGAACTTATTATCATCATCTTAAAGAGAATTGAAAGACGAAGCCAACGCAAAAGAATGAGGTCATTCCGAGTTCGGACGCAGAAGTTATGAGAAAAACAACCGAGATGAAGAAAGTGAAACACACAATATTACAATCGGTAGATAATGGGAAACCATGCCTACCGATTATAGGTGTTTTTGGAAACAGAAAAAGTCCGTTTTAGGGGTCTTACAATCATTAGATATGATGGGTATCGAGCCTACCGATTTTGGCAAGCCAAGAGAGACTTCTTGGACGGGTTTTGAACTTCTAAAAGGAGGAAACGTGGTCCCAATGGGTTTCTTAACCCTGGAAGAGAGGAGACTTGATGGAAAAGCATTGAAGGTTATAAAAGAAGACATCTAAGGCTCAAACAAGATATATTCTATATCTAGTAAGTAATCTCATATACTCCACATCTCATATTATAATTCTACATCAAAAACCTAGGGTTCATCCCTTTAGGGGGAACCATTCTTCTTTGTAATATGAGTAGCTAAACCTTTTATTGATTAAAGATAAATTCAATGTTCTAAGTGTGAAGCTTTATTAGTAATACAAGTTTATTTGGATTTTTAATCATTACCGTTTATTTTCATTAATCCTAGGGTTTATGACTGGTTTCTAGATGTTCAAGTGTACAACTAGATTAATCTATTGATCAGTTTAATGCTAGTATTGAGTTATGAGATAAGTAATCGTCCATCGACTTGTACACAAGTAGAAATCGCGAGACCGTGCAGAGGGATTATGTGGAGCAATTGCGAGTAAAGACAACACCAACAAGTGGACCTTCATATAAGAGTTTAACTACTGGGATCAACCTAAATTCACAAAGTTTAAAGCATTCGATTGGGTTACACCTTGAGTGATCTACTACTTTGTGGTTCAGACGAATAGAATCTAGTAATCGAGAACTTCTGTATCCAGTGATAAAAGGAGTTTTGGGGATAACACTGATCTAGATGTTATTCTACGGTTGGTGATGAATGATTCTGAGGAAAGATAGATAAGTATACTGGTTCAGTCAATGTTTGGTAACGGCGAAGGACTCCCTAATCATTTTGTTTATTGTCTGCTAATGGTAAAAAGGGGGCTTTGAATGTAGGGGTTGTTCTTATTTTGCCTGAGGGATTCGAATTAGCCCCCCCCGATCGTA
>JAJJMC010025652.1:897282-916417 GCA_023531435.1 Papaver californicum
GTGATCTACTACTTGGTGGTTCAGAATCTGGTAGTCGAGAACTTCCAGATCCAGTGATAAAAAGAGTTTTGTGGATATCACTGATCTAGCTGTTATTCTATGGTCAGTGATGAATGATTCTAACGAAAGATAAATAAGTATACTAATTCAGTAAACGTTTGGTAATGGAAAAAGAATCCCTAATCATCTTTTCTTTTAATTATTATTCTTTTGAATTACTTCAAACAACCAATCCCTCTTAGTATTTACTTTTATTCTAGTTTTACTAATCTAAATAACCTATCAATTACACAGCTCTCTATGGGAATGATCCTTACTATCGCTATATTACTAGTTAATTAGTGAGAAATATATTAAGTAATTTTTTGCACTTATGACACGCATCATGTGGATGCAGTGGGAGTGGAAAACAAAGTGGAGTAAAACAAAGTGGAGTAAGGAAATTAGATTCATCAAAAACCACATTGATAAAAATAATAATTTTATTTGTAGCTGGATTAAGACATCTATAACCTTTGTGCATCAAGTTATACCCCAAAACAAGCTTATGGTAATTAAAAGGTCTAAGACATGGAAAACATGAACAACCAAAAAATTTCAAAAAGGAATAATCTGGTTGCATATGAAAAAGTACCTTAATTGGAGATTTACCATTTAAACAGAAGAGGGTAACCTATTGATGATAAAATTGGATGTCTCAAAAGCATAAGACCAATAGGATAAAGGCAAGTAAGCATGGTTTAACAAGGCTAAACCAGTATCAACTATATGGCTATGTTTTCTCTCAGCCTTCCCATTCTGTTGGTGAGTGTGTGGACAAGAAACTCTATGACCAATACCACAATCAGCTAAATAGGAAGAAACATTCCTATACTCACCACCCCAATCAGATTGCAAATATTTGATTCTTCTGTAAAACAAGTTCTCAACCAACTTCTTAAGCTTGATAAAAATACCTAATACCTCTGACTTATAGGCTAAGGGATATATCCAAGTGAACTTACTAAAAGTGTCAATGAAAGATACATAATACTTTAAACCATTAACTGAGCAAAATGAAGAAACCCACACATCATAATGAATAAGAGAAAGAGTTTCATGAATATTATTTGCATAATCGGGAAAAAGCAAGGCATGAGACTTGGCAACTTGACAATCAATGCAAACAGATTTCTCAAGATGAGAAGTAATAGAAGTTTCAACATGAGCTAAAATATGCTTCAATGTTTAATAAGCAAGATGACCTAATCTAAGGTTCCAATCCTTGGAGGTACTATGTTTTGTATGAAAAACTTGCTTTAAAGTAGAAGTATCAAATTGAAGGTCATACAGACCATTCCTAACATTTCCGTTCTTCAATTCTTGTTTGCTAGTAATGTCCTTAATGTAAAATGCATTTAGATAAAACTCAAAGAAACAATTATTGTGCTTAGTGACTTGTTGAACAGACAAAAGATTCTTGGTTATATCAGGAACATGAAACATATTATAAAGCAACAAAGTAGTAGTGGGAGAAGTAAAAGAAATTGAGCCTATATGGTCAATTTGCAAACCTGAACTATTGCCGACTTTCACACGATCTGAGCCTGAGTGAGGAGAATGAAGATTAATATTCGACAAGTATGAAGTGATGTGATGGGTAGCATCTGAATCTGGTACCTAATTGTGTGGAGAATAAAAATCTTCATGACAGGCAGCATAAGCTTCTGGTCATGGACACTAATAATCATCTCCATAGTCATCATAGTGCTCCTCAGTATAAGTATGATGTGCCTAAATTAGAGATTCATATATGCAGAATGCCCTGGTTTATAACGAAACCGATAAGTATGATAACGAAACCGACATTCATTTGCAGAATGTCCTGGTTTATGACAAATTTGACAAGCAATATAGTAGTCATATCTAGGACTAGGAGGATGAAATTTATTGTGAGAAAATCTTCCACCTCTATCAAATCTACCACGAGAAGCACTACCACCACGAAAATTACAGCGACCACCACGAAAAGGAACAGAATAACCACGAAAAGATGTAGGATGTGAAGATCTAAAATAACCTTGATGATAAAAATTCGAATCAGGATAAAATGTACCTTTGTAGTAAGAAGACTGATTTGGTGGTGCAAATGAAGAAGTTTGGTGATGAGCAACATTTGTTGACGCAGTCGTGAAGTCAGGATTAGAGTCATGAGTTGAAGAGAGAGCTCCTTCAGCAAGAAGTATACCAAATAGATCGATGAATGTAATTGGTTCTGACTTTTCAATTGTTGTTTATTAACAGAAGTTTTGAACGAGCTAAACTCATCAGGTAATCCTTGAAGAATATGGTAAACTAAATCCTTATCTGGTACAAAGCGATTGATTTGAGTAAACTGATGAGAGATTGATCTTGACTTATTTAAGAAAACTACCATAAAATCATATCCTTTTCGCAAACATTGAAGCTCAGATTTTAGTTGCATCAAATGAGATCTGGTTGTAGCAGTATAATCATATTGCAAAGTTTTCCAAATAGTAGCAAAAGTTTTACATCCGAGAACTTGTACATGGCATTCCTCAGTCAAAGCAGTGAGTAACCAAGACAAAATGCTTGATCCTGATTAATCAAGAAGTATATGAAGGATTGAGAACGAACTTATCATTAGACAAAAAAGTAGTGGAAGAAGTAGAATTTTGATCAACGGTAGACGAAGTAGAAGTTTGAGAAGAATTTTTGAGATAATTTGCTGGAGGAACAAACGAACCATCTACAAATCTAAAGAGATTGTAACTGCGTCGTAATGGAGCAACTTGTGATTTCCAGAAAGCATAATTAATAGATTTTAATTTTGATGGAGGTTTGAAATTGAGTGGAATATATGTGAAACAAGAAGAAAATTTAAAAATTGCCATTAATAGAATCGATTGAAGCTCCTAGCAGATGCAAATTTGCCCTAAAAGGGAATCTCAGATGGCTGATACCGTATCGGAACGTTTACTTTCATTTCATTTAAACTGCTCTTCTCAAAGAGAGACAAAGAGAGGGAGAACAATATTTATACTAAATTTATTACACATGATATCACACAAGAGGCTGGACCACAAAACTAAAATGACACTCCTATAACACTCATTTACCAACAGGGGGAACACAAAATCCCCCGCTGAATATTACTCCCCTCGATCATCAAAAGTAGGGTTTTTAATCTACGTTGGCTCAGTTTTGAATGCAATGAAGAGGAAATCGTCTCAGAAAAGAGGAGTTGATGTTTATAGTTTTAGCGAAGATGATGCACAGATAGAATATGATTCTAAAACAAATATGAAGAAATTCCAAAATGCTTTGACAATTTCCATGGACAAATACAGAAAAGCTAATAAAGATACTTCCCCAATTACCAAGTATACTTTTCTCGAAGCCTGTAAGTATTTGCGTTGATCCCTTTATCGTTAGTTGAATGTTTCGTTGTTCTTTTGTCCGATTAATGTTGTACGGAAATTTTGAAGAGTCGGATGATTATTTGCTCAAGTAAATCATTTTGTTAGGATTTCTTAATGCGTTTCACTGAATGTTGTTATGCATTCGTACTAGTTTTAGTGTTGCCATTGTTAGCTGTTGAAGGTCTTTATTGAATTAGGGTTGGTAGTGACTAGTGATAGTTATTGTCAGATTAATTTGAGATTACACTTTCAAATATGCCAAAAATTGTTGTTATACCTTAGTTCGCATTAACATAGTTGATCAGATTATTAGAAAATTTTGAGGTTTAGGAGCTGCGAAATTGGTTAGGTTCTTTATTGAATTAGGGTTGGTAGTGACTAGTGATAGTTATTGTCAGATTAATTTGAGATTACACTTCCAAATATGCTAAAAATTGTTGTTATACCTTAGTTCGCATTAACATAGTTGATCAGATTATTAGAAAATTTTGAGGTTTAGGAGCTGCGAAATTGGTTAGGTTTTCTGGTATAACCTGTTTCTTATGTATATGGAATGTTCAATTATGTGGTTTTTAAATGTTTGCTTATGTTTCCGCATGTTGCGGTGTGGTCTCACAGATTTTAGCTACTGTTTTAAGTACTTGAGTAATGAACTATGAAATGAAATTCCCACCGCAACTTGTATCCCAAATACTCAGCAAGTGGTATGAAGGGGTAAGATAACAGTGGGCAGTGGGGTTTACATGCACGAAAGACTTGCAGGTATAGCACATCAGCCCCTTATGCCACTTTATGGGAGAAGCAGGGGTAAAAGGGATGAGGTAAATAACATGGTTGTTGTAAATAATTTATGTATAGTCTGACTCTCACAATGTAGTTAGCAGGGGATCCAACTATGCACAAGTGGGAACCAGTGAAGCATCAATCATTGAAGTCGACTCGAGTCATAGTGGTCATAAAGGCAGAAGAAAGAATAATAGTGGTGACAAACAGGATATGAAGATGCTGAATGTGCACGCCACATCGAGAGAAAACTGTTTTACAAAAGAAAGAATTTCTGGGCCAGATGATATTCTGTTATCGGATACGAGCAGTAGTGAACATAATTTTCTTAGTAGTTCAGATAACGATGAATCTGGAAATATCTTCCATGAGGGTTCGGGCGTAAGTTCATGTCAAGTGAAGGACTCGAGTCTTCGAGTACCTTCGGCTGGGAAGATACATACGATTTCACCAGATCTTCCATCTGATGTACAGATCCTTAACATTGTTTAGTTGTTATGTTGAAATTCTAATTGTGGAAATGCACTTAACATGGTTGTTTGGTTTGGTACTGCTGCAGAATGATTCTCTAGAAGTGATGTCAGATGACGAAATATGCATAAAACAAAGCACTCCACAGTTACATTCTTCTGTTATAGGAGAAAACGAAGGTGTCCCCTTCTATCAACATATGATCTTTTTATCATTGCACTTTGCACCTTGTTGTTCTTAGTAGGTTATTTCTGGAATTTCAGGTTATTCAGAAGACTCTGCTTCAGATCACAATTCCAGTGAATTGGATAAGGTAAGCACTACTCAAACTGTTTGTTTCATATTATCGTTAGGTATTTTGATGATAAAAATATTATCTCATGAGATATGAAATTTCCCATTCCTTCATGGCAAGCACTCCTCTTTTTGTTAATAAATCTTCTGTGTAGATGAAGTAGCATCTATGTAACATATTAAACTGACTCTATGAAGAGTTCTTTTCTGGTCTGCATGGACATCTCAATATCATGGTTGTGAGAACATGTCCAAACACATTGGCACATTTACCATGTCAATATGGTGAGAACTTTACATGTTGCTATATATATATAAGAAAAAATGTTCTTGTTCTGTATGAACCAAAAGTCTATAACCATATGAAGCACTGAACCTCTGTTTATCACTTGACTTCCTTGTCATTTCGGAGTATGCGTTTCCACTGCACTCTTATTCTTCCCATCTGAGGTAATCAATGCGATACTGCTCTTGAGTGTAATTATCTTATTCTTTGACTGCTCTTTCCTGTGATTTTGTCAGGAAAACATAAATATGGAGATCATTGTGTCCCCAGATTTGCTGAAATACGAGGACAAACATGGGAAAAGAAATTGTTTGGAGTCTTTCTTAACTTTTTCTCGCAGTTGCATTAAGCTTGAGTGTACCAATTCATACGGAAAGAGGGAGTCATTCAGCTATGAGTGGCCAATTTCTCAGGTTTTTAGTATTGAGTATCAGTGGTTCTCACCGGTGTGTTCTGCCTCTTTCCATATTCAGAAATTAGTTGTTAATGGTTTGCTGATTGTGGCGTGTCTGAATTATTTTTTCGTTTTGTGTCTTCTCTCAGGTTCAAACGGCTCTCGTTAAGCGATATGCATAAGGCCAATTACTGAAAAGGAAGTTGAAGATGTAAACGATGATCCGGGTTGTTTTTTCGTTCTAGATTCTTCAGTTGGTTTCATTTTAGTTTACTACATAGGGTATGGAGGAAACTAGGTTGAATTAGTTTGATTCAGTAGCAACTGGATAGAGTGGCTTAGTGTACGTCCAATGCTAATTTCATGTAATTAAATCTATCTAGGTCCTTTGGAGTTACAACTTGTAGTTTGGGACCCTTGTTGGTTTAAGACACATGAGAGGATCAATTCACTGGATGCAAGATACAGGGCCCTATGGAAACTCGTGCTTGAGTGAGTTCTTAGAATTTGTTGTTTTGAGGTTCTTTGGTTATGCGGTGTTCTTATTCAATTTCATTTCGCTCAATAATATATTGATAAAAATCTTCTTGTTTCAGTAATGATACATGGGAAGTTGGTTTCAGTGGGGAAAGCAGCTCATCTTGTTCAAAACATTGTAGTCCCAAGTTAGTGAACGTTTTTTTTTTTTTTACCTTGTATGCTGAATATGGAGCCATATATAATCTGGCTTGTCCATTGTCATGTGGCTTATGTTTCCATTTTCTCTGATTTTTGGTTCTTATTGGTTCACTTCTTTGGTATTTTAACTGATTAAATTTGTAAACTATCAGTATTGATGAGCACTTTGAAGGTGTTATCTATTCACAAAACGATCCTGATGCTGTTATTAGTACTAAGAGGGACATTGAACTATTACAACCTATGGTTCCTCAATGATACAATAATCGACTTCTACATTAAGTAAGTTGAAGTCTGGAACTTATGGAGGTTGTTTTGGTTGTTAATTTCGCTTTTGCGATCCTTCAAACATGAATATGTGTAACATTTGAAACATGAGTGATTTGTTTCCAATTTGTTTGGCAAAGCTGTAACACTGAATCTTTAATGAGTGCAGATATCTGAAGAATAAGATTCCGCCAGAGGATGGGCATAGGTTTCACTTCTTTAATAGTTTTTTTTTTCCGGAAGCTAGCTGATTTGGACCAAGATCTGCCTAGTGCTTCTCAAGGTAGGGAAGCTTTTCAGCGTGTTCGCAAATGGACAAGAAAAGTGAATCTGTTTGAAAAGGATTACATCTTCATTCCCATAAACTTCCAGTAAGAATTTATCATATAACACAGTGCTTAACTGGTTACAAAGAAATTATTTCTCATTCTTAAAGCGTTTTCCTTGCTTCTTAATTGACAGTCACCATTGGAGTTTAATTATCATTTGTCACCCTGGTGAAGTGGCTAAAGCAAAAGGTAAGTTCATTTTAGATATTGTGTTATCGTCTACATCTTGTTATTCTTTCATCTCATTTGGCCCCTGTTGTTTTGTTTCAGGGGAAGATGTTGAAAATCCTGTTAAAGTACCATGCATATTGCACATGAATTCTATTGAAGGAAGTCATAGAGGAATCATGAAAGTTATTCAAAGGTAATACCCTTATATCAATTCTAATTGCAGCATTTGAAAGCCGTAATTGGTAGATGATTAATTCTGCTATTAAATTGTTAGCAGTTCAACCCTTATAAAATACAATGAAAATAAAACCAAGTGTACTGCATGTGGAATCTTGATATTATATAGTGGGGTTTATACTGTTTTAAATTGTTACAAAACCGAAATTCTGGTTCTTTGTTTTAGTTTGTTAGTGTGGCTGAAACATGCCTGAAATTCTGCTACATTTGATGATCAAATCTTTCACTATGAATATTTTGGGCTTTTTACATGTTAAAATTTATATGTAAAGACTCTGGGTTTAGTGCTTTATTTTTATTGAGAATACAGTTACCTCTGGGAAGAGTGGAACGAGAGAACAGCAGGTGCTTCTAAAGATTACTCGTCGAAGTCCATAACTTGCGATTTGTTAATCTAGAGGTACTGTTCGTTTTTCACTTAACATTTGAGAATAGTACTTCTTATATTAGAGAACAATGACTCGGTTGTGAGCCTCATTCATTTTATTTTTTTTCCTTATGATAACATAAATTCGAATAACATGTAAGGGAACGCCCTTGACTTTGTACTACTATGAGCAGCATCGCAACTTATTTGATTGGATTATTTCACCTCTGCTTGTCATGGGTCCACATAAAAGCATACCGGAACCCATGAATTGATTTCTTCACTTCATTTCAAAACAGTAATTGTTATTTACTAAAGAAAGGTAATAACATGGTTTTTCTCACTTTCTGGATGTGCATCAGTTGCCGCAGCAGTAAAACTCATATGGCTGTGGTCTCACTGTTTTCTTCACTTTAAAACATTTTTTCTCCTCGAGATGTAAATGACATGGTTTTTTCACTTTTTGGTTGTACACCAGGTGCCGCAGCAGGAAAATTCATATGATTGTGGCCTCTTCTTGCTCCACTATGTAGAGTGCTTTCCTCAAGAAGCTCCAGTTAACTTCAGCCCTTTTGACATAGCGAAAGACTCTACCTTTGTGAGTAATTTCTTACCCTTGGTTTAAGTCACGGGGAAAAAGAATCCTTCCATTAGCCATGTTACTTAACTTACTGCTTTCCTGGAATCAAATCATATGTCCAGGATCTGCCTTCATATTGATAGCAGCATAAGTAGATTATTTATGGCAATGCATGTGTTTTCCTCTTTCTTAAATTTGCTTGTTGTATGCACTACGAGGTCTTTCCTCTTTCAATAAAATGCGTATACTATGTATGTCATCCTTTTTTGTACGGTCAAGTCATTAGCTGCCATATGGCAAACAAATTTTGTAAGATTTACTCATTTTGACAGTATATGACCACGGTTATTCAGTTAGTAAAGTTTTCTCAACTCAAGATGATGGTGAAACAGAACTGAAGTTATTGTATAATAGTAAGGTCCATGACAAGTGGAGTTGTCCATGATTGCAAGATATAGTGGCCTCATTTTCAAACCAAGTAACACGATTTAATTTAGAAGGCTACTTGTTATGTGTTCGGTTTTGGAGGATACAGTGTTTTTGTGTTTATACTAGCCCTTATAGGGTTCCTCACTTTTACGAGTATGTTGCATATTCTTGATTCTTTCTCAAATGTGCAATTCTTTTATACAAAGTGAACTCATCTTTTCAGCTTAATGTAAACTGGTTTGTACCTGCGGAAGCTTCTCGAAAACGATTGGTTATCTGTGATCTAATCAATGAGCTTGCTGAAGATCGTCTAAGGGGACACGCTGCTACAACTAACAATGAGAAGCATGACTTACCTGTAGGTAATACGAAAAATGACTTTGTGCAAGAAAGTAGGATACCGTTGATTTCTGAGGCTGGCACCTCAGGAAGAATTTATCATGGTGATTCATCCTTTTCCATTCCTGGCCTGAGGATTGAAAATGAACAGCGGGAATCCAATGCAGGGTCTTTCACTGAATCAGAGTATCAAACTGATTCTCTTCAGCAGTTAAATGGTATTGCTTCACTGTTACAGGTATTTCACCTTCTTCTTTTCTTTTTCCAATTGAATGCAACCCGCTCTATAACAAAAGTCCTGAAAAAGGAACTGAAGCTGACTAATGCATTACGGGAAACAGGAAAAGGCCGAAAATGATGAGCAGTTTGCGAATGCACCACGTTGTGAAATAGGTTTTCAGCTTCTCGAGACTGCAGAATATAATGAAGTAGGAGTGTCAATGGAACAGGGAGAAGACGAAAATGAACGGTACAACGTGGAGACATCTAGTTTGGAATCCATGATGAAATTGAATCACGCACAGATTTGCATCATCTTCCAAAAATAATTCAAAAGAGCAAGAAGAAACAGAGAAACTAAGATCAGTCTCTCCAGAAGATGTTAGGTGCATAGTGGGAAGCCCAGCTTATGAGAGGCCAGAGGACTTAATAGCTGAAGATTCTCAGGAGGTGAATATGATGATGGGTGAAAATGTTATGTGCATAGTGGGAAGCCCAGCTCATGAGAGGCTGGAGGACCGTATAGTTGAAGATTCTCAAGAAGGTGAATATGATGATGGATGAAGATGTTATGTGCATAGTGGGAAACCCAGCTCATGAGAGGCTGGAGGGCCATATAGTTGAAGAATCTCAAGAGATGAATATGATGGTGGGTGAAAATGTTATGTGCATAGTGGGAAGCCCCGCTCATGATCGGCTGGAGGACCGTATAGTTGAAGATTCTCAAGAGGTAAATGTGGTGATGGGTGAAAATGTTATGTGCATAGTGGGAAGCCCAGCTCATGAGCGGCTGGAGGACCGTATAGTTGAAGATTCTCAGGAGGTGGATATGGGGATGGCTGATAACGTTCTTGTGTAAGTAAGCGGACAAAATTATATTAAGTGAACAGAACTGCTTTGTTTTCAACTCCCAGTTTTGGTAACCCTATGTTAAACATCTGTCTTCATTGCAAGTTGGTGGGGGAAGACACTAGTCATTTTTACTAGCTTGTGTGTCTAGGAAGCAGCTGTGGGGAATCTTTTTGGATTGTAGGAATCTAAGTTTTCTTTTGCCGATCCCTTTGTTGGATTGTGGATTTCTTTGGGTCTGTTTCTGAAAGGTAAAGCTATTTTGCAAAGGGAAAATCAACTGAATCCTTAATTGGTGAGTCCAAGGTGGCGAACCACATTTTGACGAGTCACAGATTGACATTATCATCAACTGGAAACAAAGATATTTGGATCCTGAATGAAGTTTTTGCTTTGGTTTTCATTGGGGCCTTTCCTGCGGCAGTTTATTTTGGCTAAAAGTCTTTTTAGTTTTGCACTATTTTCTATATCCAGTTTTCTTGAGTTTAAGCTCTCTCTGTAACTTTGTACATCATTTTGATATGCCTTTTCAAATACAATAATTTGGTTATTGAGCAAAAGAAAAAGAACACCACACTATGTCAAATTAACATAAACCCCCTGATGACTGAAGTTAAACCAATATACGTTCTCCTTTTGTTTTTGCTGTTTCAGTGACTCGACTCCAGTGAGTCAGCTCTTGCACATTCGCGTCAGAAGAGTGCAATAAACTGGTAAAGTAGTACGTGATGTGATTTTTTTTTGATCAATCAAAGAGAAGTTGTTTTTAAATATATTGATTTTTTTTTGGTAAAGTAGTACGTGATATGATGATGTTTAGTATCTAGTATATTTTTATTTGCATGACCAGCACAACACGGGATGCAACTTGGTAAACATAACCAAGAATGTTAGCTAGATGATTGTTGAACTCGAGCACCAAATATATTAAACAGAAGGTTTTCTTACATCATCTGGCAAAGGTGGAAAGGAGGTGTATTTCACCGTTCCTCTATATTACAGTTTACTCTAACCTGCTTAGCTAGTAAGTCATCAGGTCTATTACACACTCTGTTTACATGCACACAACTCCAGTTAGCATGAGACACGAACAGCTTTATACAATTTCTTACGAAAGGAAAACTCTGCCAAGAGGAGGGAGGAGATCAGGTTGAGTAACAGCTAGGAATAAGGCTTTGTTGTCAGTTTTAAAAACAACTTTCTGAAAATTCAGCTGATGAATCCATTGCACAGCTAACCATAACGCATAAGCCTCAGCTTTTGCAACGAATTACAGGACTTGGGTTCAGAAGTATTGAATTAAAAAAACATTGGCATCTGGTTTTCCATATAGTCCACAAAATGTTGATTATTTGATGAAGATGAGTAGTATGGGTGCTGAAATTGATAGGTAGATTGGGCTCATTCCAAGAGAGAATCCAGCTTAGTAAAGTACGGTGCTGTTGAATTTGGGGAAGTATTGCAGGATAAGTAGCACACCATATGGCCTTTGATAAATGGCAATGGAGAAAGAGGGTAGGTTCACATGTTGTGTCCTCGCCTCGGTAAAGAATAAGGTAAAAAAAATTAGCTGGTACAAGTTTGGGTTTGCTCCAGTAGAGAGACAAGGGTAACTGTTGAACCATTACTCCTCTGAAACAAAAGTGGCAAAGACAAGAGAGATGGCATGTTACTCTTTAATCCAACTGTAGTGTCGGTGTAAGAGATTAGATCTAACCATATCAGGTGTTTACAGTTAATCTTCCCTCCAAATGTGAATCATTTGATCTAATAATCAACTTGTTTCTCTGACAGACACAGTGATGCATTTTTGTTAATGTTAATGATCCACAACCCTACAAATGTAACAAGGGAGACAAAAGAGGGTCCTCAAAAGTGAAGAAGAAGAGAAAAAAAAGTTAAAAACTTTATCTTGATTTTGATGATTATCTATCTCTTCATTCTTTTTTCACACAAAACAATAATGTTGGTTTTATTCATGTGACGTCTTTTGTATCGAAGATTTGTGATGCAGTGGCAGTTGCTAAAATATTGAACGCGACTCTAGTTATTCCACACCTCGAAGTGAATCCTGTTTGGAAAGATTCTAGGTAATAGTATTTTCAAGTTTATCATACACCTTTAAGTGTAGGTTAATTTGCTTATCACAGTTATAACTATATATATTATTCTGCAGCTCATTCTCCGAAATTTTTGACGTGGATCACTTCATTGAAGTTCTCAAGGATGAAATATCTATAGTTAAGGAACTCCCAAAAGAGTATTTCTGGAGCTCAAGAGAATACTATGCTACGGCAATTCGCCCTACTAGAATAAAAACAGCTCCAGTTCATGCTTCAGCTAATTGGTATCTGGAAAATGTGATACCTGTATTACAGAGGTATATATACAGCCTTTGCTTGAGACAAATAAGTTGTTCGTAAGAAACTAATTTTTTTTGTCAGTTTCGTCTACTTAACAAACATGCTGACTTGCACTACACGTGTCATTTGGTTAGTTATGGCATTGCTGCTATTGCTCCGTTTTCTCACCGCTTGGCATTTGAAGGCGTGTCAAGGGACATTCAGCGTTCACGTTGTAAAGTCAGCTTTCAAGCACTGACGTTTGTTCCTCATATCAAATCGTTGGGAGATGCTCTTGTTGGTCGCCTCCAATATCCATCTGGAAAGTACCTGCGGGAAAGAACATCTGTAAGAAGGACAAGGGGACGGGAAGTTTCTTGTGCTTCATCTTCGGTTTGACAAGGTACTGGTGAATATGATTTTGGAGCATCATTTTAAGGTTTTATAAGACATTTGGGGATGACTTAAGAAGATACAGTGAGGAGTTACAATTGAAATTTCATCACGGTGATATACTATGCAGGATATGGCTGCCCATTCAGCATGTGACTTTGGTGGGGGTAAAGCTGAAAAGCTTGCTCTGGCTAAGTACCGCCAAGTACTCTGGCAAGGAAGGGTGCTCAACTCTCAGTTCACTGACGGGGAACTAAGAAACCAAGGACGATGCCCATTAACCCCTGAAGAGATTGGGTTACTTCTCTCAGCTTTGGGCTTTGACAACAGTACTCGCCTCTATCTCGCTTCGCACAGAGTTCGCATCTAAAACCTTTTTGTTCTGAGAAAACTTACAAGTTACTGCCGTTCAGTTTAGAGCTTAAACCTAGATGGTTCATCTTTCAGGTCTATGGTGGTGAAGCAAGAATCTCAACATTGCGCAAGTTGTTTCCGTTCATGGAAGACAAGAAAAGCCTTGCATCTGCAGAGGAACGTGCCAAAATTGACGGCAAGGCCTCGCTCCTAGCTGCGCTCGATTACTATGTGAGCATGAAGAGTGACATCTTCATATCAGCTTCACCCGGAAATATGCACAATGCCTTGGTAAATATATCTAGCTTATTTATTTGCATATCATCATATAGACCCTGTATAGACTAGAGATTTGGTTTGCCCTCTTCACAGAACGTATAGGCAAATTTTGATTAATAAGCATAGCTCTAGTACGCAAGCAGACTCATTAATCACTATTTGAATATCATCTGCCAGGTGGGACACAGAACGTACGAGAACATGAGAACAATTAAGCCAAGCCTGACATTATTGGGCCAGCTCTTCTTGAATAAGAGCATGGGATGGTCGGAGTTCCAGCAGGCAGTCCAGGAGGGGCACAGAAACAGGCGAGGACAGGTTAGGTTGAGGAAGAAGAAGCAATCTATTTATACATATCCGGCTCCTGACTGCATGTGCCAGGCTTAATTAGTAAACCCTACTCAACTATTTAGGTTCCAACTTTTGTGTGGGATCCGTCCATTGTTGTTGCCTATTTTATTCGGGAAATCCAGCAAAATAACTGGATATATATATATATTTGATCATGTAAAAGCCAATCCTACATCTGACAGATTTCAGCCTCTTTTTCTTTCATTTGGGGTACCACAGTTTCCTGGATGGGAATGGTAACATGTACAAAGCATCAAACCAGCTAAGAAAAGTGTGGTTTCATGCGTTCCTCCCAACTAAATTGAAACTATAAGAAAACACGAATTTAGACCACCTGTACTTCACTTCCCAAGATCCCGCTGATCAGCTAACATGGCACCAGAAACTGATGGAAATTGACCTTTCTGGTCTTTGGTAGCTGAGGAAGACCCATTTCCATTATGGCATGCTGCCAATTCCTTTACCTCCCCTAGAGTAGTCGAGGAGGGAACATTTGGGTCTTCCTCTTCCTCAATTGGGAGGGTTCGCTTCGAGCCATCTAAAGCAACACCAAGAACAATGTTCTCTTCCATGGCAGGTCGAGGCCTCTCACTTTCCAGCTTTGCATGTGCCACTGCCGGACTTCCTTCTGTTTTTACACTACCCAGCTCAGACGCTGTGGAGTTATCAGAAGCTGCTTTCACTTGGGCAGCATCAGGAGAACTTTGAGCCAATGAGTCCAGGACTCGGAGTTGTTTCTTGAGTGTAGTGGATGCAGATGTTGTCGGGATACTGTCAGCATTACTGTTCTTCTGCCGAACGTCTCCTGAAGTACCCTTCTTAGATTGCTTCTTCTCAGGGTTTTTCTGTGAGGAACCATCAGATAATGAACTCAGTCCCTTTGTTTCAGATACTGATGTTGCCACATCAGCCTTCGTGCCTGCCTTTAAATCTGATGATGATGCTACAGTCTGTGGACCTGCTTTGGAGTCAGAAGCCGCCATTGGGACTTTATTATCTGTCTTCGATTCGAGTGATTTCTCTGCATCCTTGTCATCTACCCGGACATCAGATAATGAGACTTTAGTATCTTGTTCTTCACTCTTACGTGCTGAACGAGGCTGAGATTTTGATTTTTCATCTCCATTAATTTTGTATGATGGCTCAATCAGCAGAAATGGACGGTTCGTAGGAGCTCTAGGATGAGCATAGATGCTCTCGGCAAATGGTATATTTTCCATGTCAGGGTCGTTGTATATTTTCTGAACAGTACGAATGGGGGTAGCAAGACGTGCACGATGATGGCTGATGACTCTGAGGAGATCCAACAAAATGGCTTCCTGCATCGAACATCAATTAAGCACACCTTCTGAACTAAAGAAGTCAAATAGGCAATATTGATGGTTCATAAATAAAGACTAATCCTACCTTCTGAACTAAAGAAGTTAAATAGGCAATACTGATGGTTCATAAATAAAGACTAATCCTACGTCCATATGCCAAGTCAGGTAAGAAAAAAGTACCAAACAAAAACGATTTACCTTGACACACAGGTATTCTTCATGATGGGAGGTCTTCACAAAGCAAGATATTAAAATCTGTAACACAATAATAGCAAAAACATAATGCATTAGCAGTTGATAGAGGGGAGTTTGACAAAAATGTTTTTTGACTTTTTCTACACAACCTATGTATTTAATACAATTAGTTGGAATAACTCAAAAAAGCAAACAGAGTGAAGATCAATTTGAACCAATTAACTTTTGTAAGAACATTTCCGCAGATCATAACAACAAATAACGTGTTAACTAGTAAAATCAAATGCAGGAAGAGCAAACGTGTAAACAAGAAAAAGCTTGCAAAAATGGACTACCAGAAGTGCTTGGTTTTCTGGATCTATGTTTTCCAAAAACACTCTTCTGTGCAACTTCTGCTGCTCTACTTGAGGATTTTTTGCCAGGACTTTGCGCATATCTGCTACAATAATCTGCACAAAGAAACAAACAGCGAACAAATTTTGCTCAGAAAAGAAAATCTAATGCCAATGGTATCTTCTAGAAGACATGTGCCTGTTAATTAACAAACAAATATGCCTCTTTTTCCTTACATTAATCTTATTGACATCCAAGTGGCTGATGGCAAGGTATGTCTTGATGCGCCAATGAGTCTTCTGTGTGAGATTCCTTACAACATTCACTGTGAACTTGTGATTCGGAATGTGAACTGCTTCACGATCTTCACCTCTTATAATTGTTGGTGACCACCAACCTACATGCTGAAACAACAGAATATCCATAAGCAATAACGAATAGTTCACTTATGCTTATTAGCAACCAGCATAGATTCTGTTTTCTGTATTTCCTAGGCTGATAGAAACAAACCTCAACAGTACCAGAAACTTCATAGCCTTCAATCTTTGTTTGGATCCATTCATTTGCAATAAAGGGTCGTGTTGCATGAATCATTGCGCTTGATAGGAAGTTTGTGAATATCTGAACAAAATAACACCAAGAAGTTGCACTGTTAGAACATCGAAGATTAGCATTAGACAATCAATTCTAGTTCAAGGAAAACAAAACTAGCATAAAATAAAAGATATTAGAGATACTTGAATTTAGGAGATCTACTGAAAATACGAGAAAAATCAGATATTGTACCTCACGTCCAGCAAGAGTCAGAAGTACTGTTCCAAGACCTCCCGCAGTAAGCCATTTCTGTGTAGAGAATCCAAGCAACTCCATGAACAATGAAACAGCTGCTACCCAGACCGCCGTATATACAGCTTTTCCAGCAAATTGAAAACCCATCTGTCAAAGAAAAAAAGGTAAATTACACAGACAACACCACATTAACATTTATGCACATCAGTTGATATACAAGGTTACAGGAATCTCAAACTAGTAGGTAAGGTTCCTTCCCTCATTACAAATTTTATCTTGGAAGATCCTGCACTCTTTAACAATTGGAAATTTATTCTAAAGTATAATGATGTGTTAGCGGTGTCGGTCCTAACAAGTAACTCAAACGCAGTGAAAACATCTACAGATATAAATACAGTGCAGCAAGCTGTACGAGGAATAAGTACCCGAGACATACATTTCTTGTATCATTGGAGTCAACAGCCTCCATGAAGAATTTCTGGGCTTGTTGTATCAAGCTGCATAGAAAAGAAAACAAGTGAAACAATCAACGAAAATCATGATCATCATTGCCTTTCTCGATAAGCTGAAACTGGAAAACAGAATTCACAGAAAAGATACCAAAGAACTTTCAAACAACATCTCACCCTAATAAAGGATTACAGACTAAAGACAGGTACAACAAAGAAAAAAAAAGAGTACAACCAGCAATAATGCAAGACAACGAAATATGTAAAAAGAAGAAACAGATAGCATTTTCTTCAAAGGGCATATCAATTTTTCGAGCTAACGCGCAAGAAAGCACTTTAAGTACTCATGTAATAAAATATAAAACACTTTCTAATCATGAGAGCCTCATTTTCACCCACTATACATCAACTAAATGTTATTCAGGAGCTTCACTAGTATTACTTTTCTTATCAGCAAGCATAATAAGAATGTTTCCCATCATCTGCTCAGAAAGACCATCCCTAGAGGGAAATGGAAGTAAGAAACTTTTAAACAGTACAAAAGAAAGGATAACCTGCTGCTTAGTAGTAGTTAGACTGTGATAGCATCAAAGCACTCACCTTGATAAACAATAAGCGAATGCCAGTACAGTTGATAAGGATCTCACGAAAATCAACAGACGTTGTTTAACAGCCTGGCTAGCTTCTGAAGGTAAAATTATGGGATCCAGTGCCCTGCAACATTTTTTGAACTAGTTAACAAGTGAAATTTCAGGGACATACTATGGCTACAGAACCGTTAAGCTCCTTGTCATAAGTCGTAAAATTAGTGAAACACACCCGCTGAACTAGTGAAATTTCAGGCACATACTATAGCTACAGAGCCGTTAAGCTCCTTCTCATAAATCATAAAATTAGTGAAACACACCCGCAGATAAGGGAGGCCCCTGTCCACAGAAGTAAAGGTTGAAGATACGAAGTCATCACATAATGTGTTTGGCTTTTTTTCCAACTATTGGTGTTATCACTCTTCTGCAAAAGATTGTCAACAAACAATTTACACCACTGAAGGGGTCAAAAGGAACTGAAGAAATGGAAAATCAAAAATCAAAAATCAGGAACTCACGTGAAGAAACAAGTTCCTGCTTAGACGCATAAGTGGAGCCAGGCCCCATACAGTGAAAGCTAAGATACTGACTGCTGGGACCACCTTGAGGAGGACAGGATTTCCACGAAAAGCATTGTATGATCTACATGGGTACAAAAAGTATTAGCTAATCAATATTTAGTTTTTATTTATGCTAAATGATCGCAGCACTTTATGTAAAAAATTGAATATTCATTATGGTTGTGTTTCATCTCCTCAATTGATATTGTTCCTGTTAATTCACAATAACTAGAAGGAACATTTATATCCCAAAAAGAAATTAAGCCATGGCAACTGGAACAAAATAGTTATATTCTGTTGAACTGTTGAAAATATCATCCATCAAAAGTGTGATGGCTACAGAATACTTACAGATAATTTATTAGAGTATTTAGAAAACACATCAATTTAAGATGTTCACATGCATCGTGAATTAATCGATATGAGCCAACAGTGGCACAGATGTCCACGGTTGTGCCAACTTATACACATGTATCTCAAAAGAAAGTAATACCTTGTTGCAATTGAGATGGCAGTTTTGATAATAGGTAGTTCGTTTGCTTGAGCAGGTATTAGGAAAGAAAGGCACTTGACAATGTCATATCTGGAAGTGACATAACTTACTGGCCGATGTACATTCCCAGAGAGACGAAGACTCAAAGCATCTAGTTGCTGGAAATATAACAAACAAAAATTCAGAGTGTCAAATGTCAAAGCACATTCACTCGAACAAAAGAAATCTCATACATCCAACAGGAAATTAAGTTGCAAACTGAAAACTTTGAGATTATATATTCAGAACAGATTAATGCTGCTTTCAGAGAAGAATAATCATTGTTTCATTCGTAATCAAGTAGTTCTAGGATAACATAACCCACTCTTACTTAGGGCAAGTCTTATGGTGAGTCCATCAATATAGAATACACACGTAAACAACTTCTATGAAAAACCAACTTTCCTGGTTTTCCATACAATCTAGAGAAACGAGAGAGGAATCTCGTCTATTACTTTATTTTGGGAAAACGAAATGTCTTCTTCTCCTCTCTCTCTCTCTCTCTCTCTCTCTCTCTCTCTCTCTCTCTCTCTC
>JAJJMC010025652.1:924852-936422 GCA_023531435.1 Papaver californicum
AAACAGTTGATACAAGATCAGGCAATAAAATGTCCCCTGTTACGGTCGTTTTCGAAACATCCATATGTTCTTTCAAACCACCAGTAGAAACGATGGTCATGTCAAATGCGAGATCTGTAGGAATGACACATTTTATGTTCTCAAGACCCTTATCCTTAGAGTTTAGTCCATCATTGTTCATGCAATCTTCCCATTCAATTGGACTGAAAGCAATATACTATGGGAGGACCAACAATCAACCCAATAATGTTACAACTTACTTACTGTGTCTTAAAGGACAAATAAATTAAAGGGGTGTGTAAGGATAACCCATGATATCCTTCATTATCCGGTACACACTGCATCGGTATGTTATCAGAGAAAAACTCAAATCAAGTGCCATATTGGACACAATAATTGTTGTGGATACGTTGGAATTAATAGCAGACCTAACAACAACGGTGATTATCGGAAAAATTTCCACATATAGTCAAACTACGTTTAACTTATAATAAGTTTGGTTTCGTTACCTAGAGGTTCCAGAGGTTTATGAGACATTACAGGCAATAAGAGGATCTTCTACACATGAGGAACCACTCTTGTTTTCAAACCGGGATATAACTAATTACATATAAAACCGGGCACATGGGAGAAATACTCTATAAATGTCCAACAAACAAAATACCCCCACTTGTAAATTAAACAGTCAAACCGTACTTGTCGATGAGCTCGGGGTGATAATATTGATATGCTACAGGATAACCATCAGGAGGCGGGATACCAACAACTGGAGGAAAAAGATAATACAATACATTTGTACTGGTTAAGCGCAAAAACAGACTCAACGCCATCTCAACAGGTGTAACGGTCACAGGTGGAACACTGAAATATACCATTTGAAATTAATTATAAGCAAACAACAATGATATGGGTACAATTCAAATGCCCTATAACACAATCAATTATACGCACCTGAACATTCGCTCTAAAGAGGGATGACGGGCAAGTGACAATTGGTTCTTCATTAAAGGAACATTTGAATCTCTAAAGGAGCAATGGATGACATTGGTTGTTACATTAACATATAATTAAGGTGGAACATCATCGCCAAGAATCTCGACGGTTTAGAACTGTAAGACATTGTTCAACATATTAGGATCCTTCACGATAATATATCGGTTCATATCAAAATAAAATATATCAACAAACACGAACGCCCCTACGCTCATAAACACCCTATAGTATAATTTTTAAATTTTGTTAGGGTTAAGCCTGAAGGACTGCTGCACAAACTTCATAAAATCAGACATGGTCATAGAAGTGGAGACCATCTGGAACTTATTAATAATTGACTCTATGAAATATTGTGGATCATTTTTAGATGCTTCTTTTATCGTCCCACCAGATGATAATGTAACATTAACTAAGCTCCCACCAGTTGAAACATCACCTAATACACATATATTTAAGGATTCAAAAAATGGTTTTGTTTACAATCAAAGCAACACTTACACTACCATATATATAAGTATTTGAAACTATATCCTTTAACAACATCTATTGTTATGTTATAAAAAAAAAGATTTATAATTAAAAAGGGACATCATCGTCTATAACATAACAAAAAAACATTTAATAACAACTAACTAAAACATTTAATACATGACCATGCAAATCAAGGACATCAACTGACAATACAATTTTCGATTTATTGGTTTCAGAAAGACAATGGCTACAACTAAATGGGTCAGTCAACCAAACCATATTTATAGTAAAACATAAATATAACACTGCAAATCTGACATTTACCCAGTTAAATTATCACTATACCTATAAGTAGGAAAAAATGTACATCCATATAGTTAACTCGAAGTCAATGGTGATCTAAAGTCCCTCCCATTTGTTTTATACAAACAAAGTTTTTTCTATGCACTCATCCAACTGAACCCCAATAACAAACAAACATAATAATTCATCCACCATATTCCAAACATATGTAACAAACATATCACCATATCCTAGTGTTTTATCATCATAGTGTGTATAGTTCTCCACTAAATATAATTCATAATAAATCAGATACTTCACTACCCTATACAATCATTTAAGAATCCTTTCAACCCCCAAAGTATACTCTTTCCAAATTCGATCATTCAAAAAATTAGTGGTTGGTTCTAAAGCTTTTAGTTTTTAACTACTCAGCAAGGAATGTTCACTTCAGATACTAACCCATAAGACTCGCTTTTTGCAACTGACGACACCATTTGAATAATATGTTCCACATGCTTCACTACCTTGTACAATCTCTAAAGAATCCTGTCAACCCCCAGAATATACTCTTTCCAAATTCAACTATTCAAAAATTATTGATCTAAATTCCGTAGAATCAAAGGTTTAGTCCAAATTGGCTAACAAGTAAAATCAAACACAGTCACTTAGTACTACTTTAGCCTTTTCCAAAACAACAAACAAATTGAATTTTGCTTTGTCTTTTGTTTTTAAGGTTTAACACAGTTCATTTTAAGAAATTTTTTTAGAAAACATTCGGAGTTATATCTCCACTACATCAGTACTACAATCACAACCACTTACAACATTACAATTTAAGTTGATGACAACCAACACCCATACTAACAAATTGCAGAGAAGCTTATATCAAAAATTTCATAAAATCAACCAACACTAATGCCAACAATTTATTCAGTATACCTAAACCAACATTTAAACAACAACTAATTATCATCGACTCACAGACTCTCCCGTACTTTATTTATTTCGGCAAGAACAAAAATTCCGACTAACACCGGAATGGAAGAAAGAGATAAAATATGTTATGTTCTTGCTTCTTTTAGCTTTACCTTCAACAACACCAACGCTCAATTATCAATATTTATTTTCTCTAATTTGTCCTCTCTTTTATTCACAAAACAGGGAAGAAGGAAATGAAGTTAACATCTCAAATCTATTTTCGGGTATAGTACTTGGATTTATTCGGGTATATGTTAGTTAAGCTAACCACACCAAGGATTAAATGGTATTTCACCACAGATCTGACTCAACGAGTTGGAAGCGACTGTCTAGTTTAATTTTTTGCAAAATCTAGCTAACTAATTGACTAGATTAAAATTACATGATTTTAATATCCTTTTCTTTTTGGTTTTTTCTGTTTCTTGTCTATGTTTTTTTTATATGTATTATGAGTTCTCTCTGATGTTCGCTAAAAATAAATAAATAGATAAGTAAATATACTTAAAAAAACAAAAATAATTTTGAATTTCGGAGTCGGGATTCGAGGTGCGATTCCGTATCAGCGCGTCATAGACTGAGATTAAGATAAATCGAATTGAATTACGGACGATATAAATCGGATGAGTCATTTTCACTCACCAGAAAAGAAAAAATGTCCGTCGGACTCTACAAATTTGATCGAGATGTACAAAACCTTATTCGTCCACGTTAAGACATAAGACTAGTTGACGAGGACTATTCCCAAAGAAGAGGAGGAACGACCGGAGAAAATAGAGAGATGGGAGAAGAGAATAAGGTGAAAGATGAAGCCTTGCAGATATTAGGTCTCTTCGAAACTTTACCTCGTTTGGTTGTATTTGATCTCGATTACACTCTCTGGCCATTTTACTGGTAAGCACTCTCCCTTCCTCAATAGAGAACAAATCAATTGTGTTTAGTTTTTGTGTTTCGGGTTTCATTTTGATTTATTTATCCATTCCTCTACCTTGTAATTGAGATGAATTTATACCCATGTCTCTAATTGAACTACAGCCCATATATCAACTACGAAGATGATGATTTGATTTCAATAATCATGTACACCCACTAAGAATGAATATTTTTAATCTATTCCTTTCAATCAAAAATGGATCAAATTATGGGACCAACAGAACTTGAATACTTAAAGTTTCTTAGTTGGGGTTGGTAATTTGAACTTGAATACTACTATGGATGCGTTAGATTGAAATATGTTAATTGGGTTTGTCAATTGAGACTTTTCTTTTGTTTGCTAAGCAATTAAATGGGTTCGTTGCAGTAGTACGACATAATGGTTTTGGTAGAGGCTGTTGTTATACTGATCACATGCTTGTTCATCTTTCAGTGAATGTCGCTCCAAGCGTGAGATGCCGAAACTTTATCCACACGTGAATGGCATAGTATCTGCGCTAAAGGAAAAGGGAATTGATATGGCCATTGCTTCTAGATCACCGACGGCAGATATTGCAAAGACATTTCTTGGCAAATTAGAGATTCAATCCATGTTTGTTGCCCATGTGAGCAAACCCTTCTTTCTTTCTTTTTTGGTTAGTCATAAAATTTTATTGATCAACACAACCCAAGGATGAACAAAAGAGCAAGGCCAAGACAAGACCAAAGCCAAATTAGATTAAGCAAAATAGAAACAAAAAGAAATACAACAATCCCTCACAAAACCCTTTTGCGTTGATATGTTTGTATGTTATCAAGGAATATATGACATCCACTGTCATCAAAGGGTTAAGAATCTTAAAGATGTGGGGAAGTGCGAGGCAACTATTCTTACACATTTGAGATCCAACCTTTCCAGTAGGACGTAGATGTCATTTTGTTGTCTTTAACAGGTGGGCAGCAAGCAATTTGATGTTTGTTTGCAAGACTTGATATTGCGTTAGTGTTTCACCTGAAACTTGGAGATTATGTGCTTGCCTTTCTAATTTCCTTGTATCCATTTTCAATTTATGTCTCGTTTTGTTGTTCTATTCGGTGCTTCCTTTTAAATCTGTTGATAATGATGCAGGAGATTTTCTCCAGTTGGACTCATAAGACAGAGCATTTCCAGAGAATCCATAGACGAACTGGGGTGCCCTTCAACTCAATGCTTTTCTTTGATGACGAAGATAGGAATATTGACACGGTAGATGATCGATTTGATTCAACCCTTTGTTCTTTTTGTTTTCTGCTTAAGAATCTATATGCCATGGATGATGAATATAATTGTCGTCAGTAGTTTGGGCCTAACTGGAGTAATAATGATATTTGCAGGTCTCAAAAATGGGAGTGACAAGCATTTTGGTGGGTAATGGTGTAACCCTTGGAGCCTTCAGAGAGGGTCTGACAAAATTTTCCCATAATGCGGGTTCATCTAGCACGAGCAAATCTAAATGATGTTTTTTTGCTTGTGGATTTAAAATTCATCGATATATGATTCCCGTGGGTCTTCCCAGTATTACAGTATACTGGTTTACATTAAAGCTATGAACCTGATATACTGCTAATGTAAAACAACAATGATTGGTGATTAATGTTATTGAGACCTAGAGTTTGAAATGATAATATATTTAGTAATATCTATTTGTGCAAATCATGGTTGCCTAAGCGTACACGACTAAACTCTATATGTGTTGTTGATCTCATCTACTCGTGTACAAATTCAGTTGTTTCAGGTGATTTGCAATTTACCGGTGGAAACTGGAAGTAAGTAATATCAATCTTATGTTGTTCACGACCCTCAACTTAAGAGAACTGCACAAAACCCTGGATATACTTGTTGAAATATCGTTTTGATTTAAGTTAAGTCTGTTAGTACTATACCAGTAACTCTAGTGTGAAGCAGATTTGGCATTAGGTCTAAGCTCTGAATGATAACATTCATAGAATGCTACTTTGCTACTGAGACGATTTGAATCAATTGATTGATTAAAAGAAAGATAAATCTGATTACAGGACTCTACAGAGTATATATACTCAACTCTCTCGACTCTCACACTCGTGTGCACAGCACACTCACATACTCACACACTCACACACTCACACTCTCATGCTAATACCCTGCCTCAAGCTCAAGATGGCTTGAAGGAACAACTTGAGATTGCACTCATAGCTCACTCACACTCCCACAAGACTAGTTGGCGTAGAGGAAACATGGCAGGAGTAGCAAAAGATATGACAGAAATAGTTGTTGCAGTAGAGTATTAATGTCAGCTGATTTAAGTATAATGTTGATTTAACACTCTCATGCTAATACTGAATAAACATTACCAAGTAGAAACCGAACTAGCTGAGAGTATCAATACAAATATGATTCCTGTTGTTTCTGCAGTTCTGCTCTTGTCCAGTTTTATGCTTTTAGCTTTCCTTATGTTGCATTTTTTGGGATATTCTTCACTCTGCTTGAAGATTTCTGAGTTGTTGACAACATCACGCAGTACTCATAGCATATGTCCCGTTGGTTGGCATGAGGGAGTGCCCACAAGTTTTTGATCCTTCATTCTATTTACTACTTTTAGACTTTGCTTTGGCCGAATACTTCTTGTTACTACTTTTTAATGGCGAAAACTTCTTATCGTGAAAGGGTGGCCCTCCAAAACGTTTAAATACTTAAAAAATATGAAATCTTAGCCGTTGCAGCTGAACTATTTGAATTTTGAAAATTTGACCCGCCTATTCAAGTCAACTCTTTTGTGTAGTCACAGAGTTATTAATATTATGCAATTAAATATGTCTAGAATATAACCTACAGTTGGGTTATAAGTGGTGGTCTGGATTTTATCTTGGAAAGTTAAGGCGAACAAAGAGTGGCCTGAATTTCATCTTAAGAAGTTAAGGGGGACAAAAAATGGTCAGAATTATAGGATCTATTTTTAGTTTTTGGATAAATAGTGGTCCAAATTTTTTAAATAAAATCAGATTGGGTTATAAGTGGTGGTTGAGATTTCATCTTGGATAAGATATATGGATCTCATTGATGACTTAGTTCTAAGGTTGGGATCCTATGATAAGTTTCATCATATAGGGATATAAAGAGTGGTTGAAATTTGTTTTGAAAAAGATATAAAGGATGGCTAGAAATCGAGCCATTATTATATAACTTATAAGAGAAGGTATATTATAGTTAAGTTACAAAGTACAAACCCATTATCCCATGATACTTTTCACAATTAATACCTTCTTCAGTTGCAGAAAAAAAATAGGGTTTTTGTTCTCTCATTTTTCACCCTTCTTCAATTGCACCAAAAATAATCTTGGTTTTTCTCCTCCATGATTTGCACCCTTCAATCACTTTGATTCATACCTCTGATTTGTACCCTTCAATCTCTTTGATTCATGATTCAAACTTTATAAACCTAAGCAGAAGACTATTATTACAGGAGTCCAACCGATACCTATTGGGAACTGTAAGGTATTTCTTCGAAAGACTTTTTTGATGATGGGGGCAAAAATATAAGATTCTCCTTAACCTTGGGTACTTCTCCGTTGAACTAATTCGTATTTTTGCTTAAAAAAAACAATCTTGTGGTTATGGCTTTGGTATTTTATTTCTTAAATCTAGGGTTTGTGTAAAATCATTTTTGATTTTGTGATGGTAGGGTTTCAAGTACTATTGCTTTTGTATATCTATCAATAAGTATTTCTTCACTTAAACTATACATTTTTTTATGTCGGATATATTTGAAATTAAGATATTTTTTCTTAAAATTATTAGATCAATACCAATTTATGTTCTGATTCTGTAAAGAGGAATCAAACAGTAAAGAGATGGTTGCTAGAGTTTGTGTTCCTGATGAGAACTATCTTCAATCGATTGTTTGTGGTTTATGTGGTGTTAATTCAAGTGAGGAAAAAATATTCCTTTTGATCCAATTCCTTTCAAATCTACTTACTGATTTTTTGGTGATTGATGTTTATGTTTTTGTTTGTGTTACAAATGTTGTTGTTGTATTTCTTGGATTTTAATGTTCTCTCTATTGGTTTTTGATTTTTATTTTTTTTGTGTGTGTGTGTTCGTATGAAATTTGCAAGGGAAATGCGGACAAATGATTGATTATATTAAGAAGTTGAGACTATGTATAAAATGGTTCAAGAATTTGAAGCAGGTTATATGATTGAGCGTGAGAAGAATTAGACTACTTTAGATTCCTCTCAGAAAAAATATGAAGAAACATGTGAAATTTAATCAGTTTTCCCTTTTAAAAAAAAAATTTCAATTACTCAATGAGATTTGTGAATTGACATTGAAGTTATTAAATCAATGAGTCTATCAAGAGTTTTTGTTAAAAGTTCTTTAAATTATACAAAATCTTATTCAATTTTTTATGACTAAAAGGGAAGTGGTTGATTTTGAAAATTTTACTCAATTTCAACAAATCAGGAAAAATTCGATAAACTTTGTCTTAGATTTTAAAAAATTTCACCCACAAGTTCGTCAAACTAGAAAGGATTTGATGAACTTTGTATCAAATTTTTAAAATTTTCGTTGAAATTTGATATGTAACAGTAATAGTTACTTCTTTTACCGAGATTTATGAGGATTTTATTAATAAATAAAAATTGAATAATTTTTCTTATAAATACTTTATTGGATTGTCGGTGTACATATTTCGATATTGAAGTACTTTTGTTTTTTGATTAGATAATCTAGGTATTCGACTTCAACACAAAAATGTACTTATTAACTCTTGAAATGTTGAATCTGAACAGAGATATTCCTACCAAAATTGGTTCTATTTAGTAGTTAATCGGCCATGAGTTTTTTAATCTACTATTGGTGGTTGTTGTAGTGTTTGATGTTGTTTTGTTTGCTTTCTTTTGATGATTGCAGATGTATCACAACAAGTGCAAGTAGCAATGGAGAACATGCTTAAGATGAATAAGTAAGTCAGATCTCATGCTTTCATATAACTGCATGATTTGTATTTGTAGTCCTTCTGTTATCTAATATTCCAATTATATCATCGAAAATGTTAGATTATACTTTGTATATTAGTGTCGCAGACTCCGAATGTGTAGATTATTGGTTTTACTCAGACTTAATGAAAGCGTTATACTTTATAGTTTTAAAATTGTAGATAAGATTTTTGATTATTCTTAAACTAGTGAAATAGATCAAAGCTCAAGCGGAATAATGCTAGAAATTGAGAAGTGCAAGGAGTCTGCAACTGAAAAGAAAAAAATGTTAGACGAAGAAAAATAACGTTTCCAGAAAGGTGATTACATGGCGTTAGATGTGCTCAACAACACCGTAAGATACATTTCTAATCATTTCTACTTTCCTTTGATCTAAAGATTTTAGTGACGTGATTCATGACACATACTACGGTTAGTTACACTAATAGACATTCATGACTTCAGCAAACAATTATACATCAGGAATGATACAAAGCAAAATGATTTTTCTATCAACAGTAAAACATATGTCATTCTCTCTTAAAATACTCAACTCTTCACTTCTGATCCATCAATCATTATAACCTTGCTCCCTTTTTTCCCAATTTTTTCCCCTGCGACCAGTAAACAAGGGAAAAATTTATAGGTATTTATTGATTTATGCAACTAATTAGTTATATATTCCATCATTTTACTGCAAATGAAAAGACATTTTTGAGGGATTTTGATTTTTAAGTATCGTAATGAACATGTTTCATTCTAAACGTGAAATTCATAACCTGCACATGCTTATAAAATTTGCAGAAGCCTTTTAGTAATAAAACTGCAATATTAGCAGTTCAACATCTCCATATGCTTATAACTAGTATGGTGTTTTCTTTTGTGATGTTTTAGTGAGCTAGAATTGTAGTCCTTTCACAAATCAATGTGAGTTGTTAGTTAAATATGTGTTGAAAATATAATGTTTTAGTGGTATGGTGTTTGCTTTTAAAAGGTTTTTTCTCAAGGAAGTATTGGTTTTGTTTTTGCTAATGTTCCCTAAAGTCCTTAAAATATAATGTATCCATCGATATATGTGCAATTGGTCGTTGAAAATCTTTTGAAAGTATATTGAATCTATTTCACCTGCCAATTGTAAAAGATCTTCTATTGATTCTGGAAAGTAAATAAGCCTCCAAGATTGTTGTTTTCTGTTGCATCTGTTTTTTTGGGATGATTCCCTTGGAGTACCAACCTCATCAGTAAACGTGGCCTAGGTATCATCCGGGAGACGATTAGAAAATAATCAATAATGCATATTATTGTAGATACGAAGAATAATGAAAAAAAAAGTATTGTATCTGACGCTACTGCATCAACCGGACATGCCAGTACATTATCGCCAACATCGGCCATTTATGCCTCTTGGCACCAAATCCTGCGACTACTTGAAGTGGGAGTTAGCAGTGTCATAGCCACCAGCACATCGTGATATGTATTACCTTCTCTATCTATAATTAATTAGTTAATTTATAGCAAGCACGAACCTGTATAACCGTGCATACAATGACGATAATATTAAAATCAATATTTTGTGTCCCATTTTGTTTGGTTTCTTAAATTTAACTAATAAAGTTAAAATTTGCACTCTCAAATACATGTTATGTGATTCAACATAAGGTGGTTTACAGATATTTTTCATTTTATATGTTTTTGGGAACTCGACCTTATTTTAGTTTAACGGTTGGATTACATAACGATTTGTAGTGCTTTCATACAATATACTACTTGGCTTTAGACCATCGAAGAGAGCTTTATTTTCACATATCGTTATATATATTGGACTACAAGCGGCGAAAGAGAAATATGTTTTTGAGATTGGATTATGGTCGTTTGACATTATGTGTCTCCAGGTATCGGATTCTCATGTTAGGGATAAACTACTACATATTTTTTTGTCGCATTTTACATTGTTTGATAATCTTTTTTGTTTTTTCGAGTTACCTCGAGTGTAAAAACGTATGCAGTTTTTAGTATGGGTTAGGGTACATTTGCAGTCATATATATATATGCTTTATGCCTTCCCAAATAGATATATGTGTGTGCATGTGTTCAATGATCAATGCTTTCTGGATTCTAACCGTGTGCTTCTTGCAAGTTATGTCAAAGTTTTCATTGTTAGCTTATTTTAGAGTATGAATAAATGGCACCACCATTTAACTATCATTGTCAACAACATATTAACTATCTTTTTTATCTTTTAAGACTAATTCAATTCTTTGTTGTTTTTTTCCTCATTTGGTCAGGTGGAAATGTGCAAGAAACGATAGAAATTGTTATAATAGAAGTGAGGGATTTGGGTAATATAGTTAGGTTGATCCTATGAACAAATTCAAGATATAGAGGTGGCTTTGACATCAAAAACAAGCATTATTGGAGTGTAAGCTCTCTCCATCCATTCTGAAGTTTGTCAGATTAGTGGCTTGCATATGAAAAATGTAACTGACTTGCATATGTTTCCCTCTTTCAGTCAACTATGTTCAATGAGATCTATGGATACGCCACTGTAGTGCTTGATCTTCTGCTTGGTTTGGAATATGGAATAACTTTACTTTCTAAAACACTATGTTGCAAGACTAAAAATATGGTTGAGATCAAGAAAAGATAATTATATTGTAGCTCTAAATATTGTTCTCTATGACCAATTTTCTTGGGTACAGCCCCAACCGTTCTAGCCATATAAATTCTCCATCAAATATTTGAACAATGACCTAATTCTAACCAAATTACCAACCATTCAAAGAACAATTATTTTATTTATCATTAACGAAAATTAAGTGACAAAATTCATAATCATTGGGAAACAAGATATTTAATTTAATCGTTCTTAAAAAGTTGTCGAACTAATTCTTTAAAAATGTTACGTGTATACAAGATTTCTGGAACAAAAGCACGTCAAG
>JAJJMC010025652.1:938107-1010872 GCA_023531435.1 Papaver californicum
GACAACATGAGATGTGGTACTTGTCCTTTTGGATTCATCATAAACCCAACTGCATGTTCAACTTTTCAAGTCCATTAATACACAAGAAATAACTAAATGCTTGTATTATCTGTCGGAATTCAAAGTAGGGGGTACATGGCAAAATATTTTCACTACAAGAGGAAATAATGAATAAAAGAACTAATACAAGAGAATTCTGTGAGAATATGCATGCATATACTATAGGAGTTAGTTGGCAAATAAATATAATTATCCCCTCAATAATTAGCACCGCCTCTAGTTTATCACTAGTTTCTTTTTTATTGATAAAATCAACAATTTTTTCTGAAAATATAACCTAACGTTCTTTTTAATCAAAAACTGAAAATTTTCATATATTCATTAGTCTTGTGACAGTAATACTCGATAATGCAGGGAGATGGTCGTATTTTACTTTATATTTTGGTTTTCATAATTATCAATATTGACTATGTTTTGTTTTGGTTCGATTTTATAAATGGTGACTTAATTATTTGTGTTTCTTCAGAAATACATTTCTCATTTTATAATTTCTTGATTGCAGAAAACGCTAAGGGCGTTCTTAATTGCCAAGAGGACGAATTTTGTATCATGCACAAGCCATCATGACCCTTTTGTTAGTCTCGTTATTGATAGAAGCGCTCAGGACCATATTTTGATAGTGTTATCATGAGTGAAGACTCCCAACTTCCACAACTTGCTTGTGGCGACATACAAACTGCCATCATTAGAAGACAACTCATTGGGTACCGAAGGAGAACAAAGAATTTCAATGATTTTGAAGAATTATAAATGTAATTTTACTTTTCTAGGTAGTTTTAAAATTATCATAGTTTTTGGGATTTTTCGCATTGCACTCTTTTCCTTAGTCAAGGTTTTATCACCATGGATTTTTTTTAACAAGGTTTTTAACGTGGCAAATACATGTCCTATTTTGTTCCAAGTCTTTAAACTTATTCCTTATATATGTCTTATGAAGCTGGTGATTTGAAACCGTATTCTAAGCATATTCTTGACTAGAACAACCTTTAATGAGCTACCTAAATCACTTAGCCGATTTATTATATAGAAATCACTTTATTCAAAAAAATAATTAACAAAAAGAAGTATAGAATTACAATAGCATGTTATATTTGTCTATAGTAATAAAACTGTAAAAAAAATTCGTCCAGTACGTCTATAAACTTCTCATTTCCTTGTTAATTATTTATGATGATCCAAAGAATGTGAAAATAACAAATCAAGTACTTTTGATTAATTACTGGTGCATTAGCTTTAGTTGAACTTGAGACTGGGAAATATGGCATTTCCCTTTTTTACATTTCAAAATTCTCAAAAGATCGTGTAAGAGAAGGTGAATCTTAAACGTTCAAAAATCTCACACGTGTCAACTTGGTTTTTTGAATTCGGACTCGAGCGCCTTTTGTTTTCCCAATCCAATTGTATTCATTTCATTAATGCCTCCTCCTCCTCCTCCTCCTCCTCCATTTCATCCTCATTTCTATTAGGGCTTTCTCCCGTTACCACCACCACCACCACTCTTCTAGGACCAGAAAAACTTAACAAGAAAACCCTAAATTCGTTCTTCACCTATTGCACAACTCATTTACCTCTATTATCCAATCTTTGTTTTAATCTCTTTCCCTCTCTCTCTCTCTAGGTAATCTCAGATCTGTAATTTAATTAATCCTTTTTTTTTTTATTTGAAATTTGAAAATAAGATTTTCCGATTTTCGGTATGAAATCGAAGTAGCTGATTTCACCGTTAAATCTGTATTTTTTTAATGATTTGTACTATTTAAAGTTCAGATCTTTGTTCCTTTTTAAACTCAATCGACTGTTTGGTTATGTGTGTTCTTCACGATCTTTGATTGAGGATAATCTCTGTGAAACTTAAAGAGATTTTAACATTTTGTCTTTTGAATCTGCTATTAGGGTTTATGAAAATTTGACAAATGGAGAGTACAGAATGCGTTAGAGTTGCTGTGAATGTTAGACCTTTGATTAATACTGAGGTCTTATTAGGTTGTACCGACTGTGTTACTTTTATTCCTGGAGAACCCCAGGTATAATTCTTTTAAATTTTGTATGATTTGTGCTCTGGTGTATAAAAACATTTATTTTTATTAAATTTCTCAATATTGTTATCTTTTATGTTTCATTATAGGTGCAAATTGGAACACATTCTTTTACGTTTGATTATGTTTATGGAAACAAGGCTTCTACCTCGAGTTCGATTTATGGTGATTGTGTGGCTCCACTTGTTGATGCCCTCTTTCATGGCTATAATGCAACAGTTCTGGCCTATGGACAAGTATGATTTCATTTTTCTATAATTTTGATCTTAAATTTCTAGTTGTGTTATTTTCTCTAATCACTAACGAATTAGTTTTTGTTTGTGTATTGGTGTAGACTGGATCAGGAAAGACGTATACCATGGGAACTAATTACACCGGAGATGGAAGTACCGGTGGTATTATCCCACAAGTGATGAATTCTATTTTTTCTATGATAGAGGAGAAAAAAGAAGCCACGGATTTTTTAATAAGGGTTTCTTTTATCGAGGTTAGTGCTCTCGGCTTTTTACTTATATCACAAAGGATTTGAATGGTTATTTTTGTGCATGTGAATATGTTTTGATTGAGTTGTTTTGATTTTCTCACAGATATTTAAAGAAGAAGTGTTTGATTTGTTAGATCCAAATTCGTCAATTTCTTCCAAAGGTGAAGGGACTGTGACAAAGTTAGCTGCACCTGCAAGAAATCCAATACAAATTCGAGAAACAGCAAATGGGGGGATCACTCTTGCTGGTGTTACAGAGCCAGAAGTCAGAACAAAACAGGAGATGGCATCATTTTTGTCCCGAGGTTCATTAGCACGTGCTACTGGAAGTACAAATATGAACAGTCAATCTAGGTATTGATTATATCTGATCATAGAGTATAAGCTTTAATATTTTCATTGGTGTAGGTAATCGTTGTAGATCTACACTTACCCTTGAATCTTGTCTCTGAAATGGTTCACTAAGCTTTTACTGCATTTCTACAGTCGCTCACATGCCATCTTTACAATCTCAATGGAGCAAAAGAGAAGTACGCGTATCCCCAATGACGATGTTGGTGATGATATTTTGAGCGCGAAGCTACATTTGGTGGACCTTGCAGGTTCAGAACGTGCGAAAAGAACAGGAGCAGATGGGTCGCGCCTGAAAGAGGGTAGTTAAAAGTTTTATAAAATAATACCTTGATTACTAAAGGCATCAGTAGCTAGTTTTTTTTCGATGTCTACTCATTAAGTCTTTGTTGTTCTAGGCATTCACATTAATAGAGGATTATTGGCTCTTGGAAATGTGATAAGTGCTCTGGGAGATGAGAAAAAGAGGAAGGAAGGAGGGCACGTTCCTTACCGTGACAGCAAGTTAACACGTTTATTACAGGCAAGAGGATTAATTTTGTGGTCTTTTCTTACACCATATTTTAGGTTTTCCTTTTTATGTGGCTGTTAAAATGAAGTTTATGAATCATTCCCTTTAACTTTGCTTCTGCTTTGTAGGACTCTCTTGGTGGTAATAGCAAGACAGTGATGATTGGTAAGTTCTGGTTTTAAAGCTCTCGAGTTATTTTGTTTGGGTCATTAGTGATTCAACGCTTTTGATTCTTATTATTATGTATTTTGATTACAGCTTGTGTGAGTCCGGCTGACTCTAATGCTGAAGAAACGTTGAACACTTTGAAGTATGCGAATCGTGCTCGGAACATTCAGAACAAGGCTATTGTAAGGACTATAAACCAGAGCACAACATTGTTGATCTCTTTTAATATATTTTTAAGGCTATTCTAAGGACTATAAACCAGAGCAGAACATTGTTGATCTCTTTTAATATATTTTTATTGCTTTTAAATGCTCTTCTTGATGCAGATAAACCGCGACCCAATGACAGCTCAGATGCAAATGATGCGGAGCCAACTTGAGCAGATGCAGTCTGAGTTGCTTTTTTTTCGTGGTGAAGGAGGAACTACTTACGATGAGTTTCAGGTATCAAACTTACGAGACATTTTAATCTTTGCCGTTAGTTATTCAAACTAATATAACTCAGTTTAAATATTTGTTTCCCTCAGATTCTTAGGCAAAAAATTTCAGTTCTCGAAGCAAGTAATGCTGAATTACATCGTGAGCTTCATGAGCGTCAAGTAGCATGGAAACACCTGGAACAACATGCTGTTGATGCTCAGGTTTCTGTTATCATTTTGGATGGAACCTTTATATGTTTTAACTTGTTTGGATTATACTAATACAAGTTACTGTCTCAGGTTGAAAAAGATAAACTAATTATTCAAATTGAATTATCAAAAAAAGGAAAGTCATGGGCTGAGATTGATGGTAGTTCTGATGTCAAAAAGGTTTGGTGTAGCCACATGTGCTTCTATTATTAGTCTGTTGGTAATGATGGAAGAAAGAGATTACTAATACTAATTGAGCTTAACAATATTCTTTTCAGGATAATGATTTATTGAGTACTTACGTATCCAAAAATATATCTCTGGAAGCGGAGTTAATGAGGTTGCAGAGTTTAAGTGATTCTCGTGGTGATTTAGACGTTTGCCTTGATTTGGAGGATGATGCGACTCGTTTAAGGAATCCGTTTCTTCCAACAGTCCGTGTCTTTCCATCTGATAGTGATGGTAAAGAAGTTGATTCTGGTAAGCCATTGAAGCTTCTAAATTACATCATTGAGATAAAAGTCTGCTATTTTTTTTCTCTCTCTTAATGATTGTAATTGTCTGTCGATTTCGTAGTTGAAGCTGAGCAAGTGGAAAAAGAGATGGCACATTCTTCTCTGCAAGATCAATTGGACAACGAACTCCAGGAATTGGACAAGCGACTGGAGGAGAAGGAGGTGTATTTCTTTAGATGATTTATTTCCTAGCAATCTCTCCTTTTCATTTTTTTTAATTTTAATAGTTGTAAATGATTTTAAGCTGCACTTGTAATTAACTATCAAGGCTGTACGTAGCTAAAACCTCCAAGTTCCCAGTGAATGCGACCACTCAAAGTTCTCATTCCAGATTGTTATGAAATCACCAAAATCATGAACTGTTTCCTTGTCCTTTAAAAAATCACATGTAAGCAGTTCTTTGCATGCATTGCTCACATATACTTCTCTTTGGATACCACCAAATAGAACATCAATCCTCTACATGCTAACAATGCTTTTATTTTTTTACTATGCTTTCAAGGAAAGATGCACACTTGTAAGTGCTTGTTAATTTTTCGTGTATCTTCTTTACTGCAGGCTGAAATGAAACAGTTCGGAGGAGTTCATACATCAGTGCTCAAACAACATTATGAGAAAAAAATTCAGGACTTAGAGCATGAGAAGAGATCTTTGGAGGTGAAATATCCATTTTTGTATTTAACTTGCCATCAGTAGGTTTTTGTTCATAAAAATTTCTAATCCTGTGAAGTTTAACAGAAGGAGATTGAGGATATACAATCCAAGCATGCAACTATTTCTGAATCAAAACTGAAAGAAGAATATCATCAGAAACTGAGTCTTCTTGAGTCACAGGTGGAGATCATCATTTATTATCACAACTTTATACTTGTAAACTCGAGAGTATTTTCTGTAATCTTTCTATTCTTCACAGGTGTCCGTGTTAAAGAAGAAGCAAGATGCACAATTTCAACTGTTGAGGCAAAAACAGAAAAGTGATGAAGCAGCCAAACGGCTACAGGATGAAATTCATAGAATAAAGACACAAAAGGTGTTTATTTCTGCTACCAATGATGTGAAAATAGATGAGGCTTGTTCCAGATTCTCATATTCACTTTTATTTTCATAATTCAGGTCCAACTACAACAAAAGATAAAACTAGAATCTGAGCAGTTTAGGTTATGGAAAGCTTCCAGGGAGAAGGAGGTGTTGCAGGTAAAATCACAGAGCCTCACACTTACGCATATGCTACTGTCGACCTCCTTTAGAACTATGTTTCAGAAACAACAACATCAGCATCACAACTTAGCTGTTCAATACAAGTAATGTATGAGTTTTATTTCTAACTGACATTTTTTTTCCTGCTGAAGCTCAAGAAGGAAGGAAGGAGAAATGAGTATGAGATGCACAAGTTGTTGGCTATGAACCAGAGGCAAAAGCTGGTAAACTCGTCCTCTATTATTAGTTTGACACCCCGGCTGCAATTGATTTCTTTTTTTAACTGCAAGTTGTTATGTTTGTTCATGTTAGGTGTTGCAACGAAAGACAGAAGAAGCTTCGCTGGCTACCAAACGACTAAAGGAGCTACTGGAAGCTAGAAAGAATTCTTCACGTGAGAATCAAATTAAGAATACTTTTTCACTTAGTTTGTCAATTCTTTATTCTTTCTGTAGAAAGATTTAACAGTTGATGTTCATGGTTTCACACAGGTGCTGGAAATGGAAATGGTTCTGTTAAGGTCTGAAAATTGGAGAAATAGAATCATATGTTTTATGTTTTTGCTTTTGCTCTCGTGGATGGGCATTAAACATGATTATACTTACTAACTTCTTTTTTCCTTCAACTATTAGGCATTAATGAATGCACTTGAACATGAACTTGAAGTTATGGTACGGGTGCACGAAGTCCGTTCAGAATATGAACGACAAAAGGAAGCGTATGTTCTCATTTCTTTCTGCACTAAAATTTCATTTAATGTATTGACAGAGTTCTAACAATTTAACTTTTATAATGTTTAGGAGGGTTGCCATGGCAAATGAGCTTGCTAGTCTAAAAGAAGAATCTGAAATTTCAAGGCAGAAAAAGATTAGGTAAATTGATTTATTAATCATGTCTTTGAAGTTACTCAGTAGTGCTACTTTTTATTATTCCCATGCTTTGTTCCTTTCAGTGGTAAAGATACATATCTGATCTAATTCAATAGCAACTTATTCAGTGACAGCCCCCAGATGATGTCTCCTGGTGCAAGAAACTCGAGGATATTTGCACTTGAAAATATGTTAGCTACCACATCTGGCAGTCTTGTCGCCATGGCTTCCCAATTATCAGAAGCAGAGGAGCGTGAACGTGTTTACCCTGGCAAGGGACGTTGGGCTCAAGTTAGAACTATTGCTGATGCAAAAGAAGTGATGAGCCATCTTTTCAGCTTAGCATCCTCTTCAAGGTACTTGGAATATTGAACGCGGTTTTGATTGTATTAACATATAAAGTCTATTCTTAATAACTGATATTACCTTGGACTTCCAATTTGTCGCTGCGCTTCTAACATCTAATGTTAACAGGTGTGATTTACGAGACAAGGAAGATGAGTGTAGAGAGAAGGATTCCTTATCAAAGGATCTGAAGGAAAAGGTTGTGAAATTCAATAATTTGGTTCGACAATTGGAAATGAAAAACGAAGAGCTTATTCAACGAGAGAAATTGCAGGTTAGTTTCTTTTTTCTGTGACATTCTTGTGCATATCAACCATGTTAATAATTTGAGACGCTATTGTTAGTTCTATAATTTTTACTTTATTTTCCGCATTTACAATCATAATTGGACATGGAGCATAAATTGACAGCAAATAATTGTTCTTATTTGTTGAGTGCCAAGCTGAACCTAAATCTAATTTTTGTTGTGTATTGATTCTGTAAACAGAGATTAGCTAATCCAAGAGGCTCCACAGCTATAGACATGGATATTGGTGAAGGACGTATATATGACCTTCGTAAGGTACATTTTTAAAGGTTACCTTTTCGGGTGATATCAACATGAGAAAATGATTGAGGTATTCTAAATTGTGTTACATATATGCAGGGTCCTAGGAGTTCCATTATTTTCAACCACGGTGGATACAACAATACTGGGCTCTTTGATGATATGGACACTTCTGATTCCAAATCCGATTGTGATTCTGAGGCTCTTGATGTCGAATGGGGGGAGTCGGGGAAGGTTTTGAGAAAGAAAAAGGGATCAAGAAAGGGATCTTCTCTTGGCGGGATGTCATATCCCATCGATCACACAGCTTCAGTAGGTCTGCTCTCGAACTCCACAGTTGAGGATTGTGAGGCACCAGGTATGTGCTGCTCTTGTAGTAAGAGCAGCAAATGTAAAACTAACAAATGCCAGTGCCGAGAGGCTGGAGGTGCATGTGGGGATTCATGTGGATGTGTGCCCACTAAGTGTGAAAACAGAGGGTCTAACATAATAAGGGTGGATGTGCACGGTTCACCTCATTCAGATGTGATTGAAGATGATGGAACTTTTAGTGGCAATGTCGATGTTGAACAGAATAGATCTCTTGCCGTTCATGGTGCAATGCTATTACAAAGCGCATTAGCTGACAAACCTCCTATTGATGCGAAGAATGGCAAACGTGAGAAAGCGAGAAAGCCGTTATCCGACATTGGGAATACTGTGGTAAGCTCTCTCTCTCAGTACATATTTTCAACCCTTCTACAAACAGTACTATTGATATTGATGAAGGCTGATGATATCAGTATCTTCTCTCGCTAGATCAGTGAGAGTGCTACTGATAAAAAATATTTAAAACAAACCAAAACCAAAAAGTGAGTGAGTGAGTTAGTATGTCTTTGACCCTATTATTGATTAATTTCTTATACTAATCATTCATTAAGCAGTCAACCACACATTTTAGCTAGCAAGGGCTTTTGAAATTAATGTGACATGAATATCTATACTTCGCCCTCATTTTCGTTTATGACTTTGTGTTTAAAGCTAAATGCTGTAAACCATTGCTCTATAGTACTATCGTGTCCTGCTTCTTAATTCGAAATAACAACAGCATTCAACTAATTACTGCCACTATATATTATGCAATTTTAATGCCGAAACAGAGGAAGATTTTACTCTCCATATGATTGAACTTACATTCTATGCAACTTAAAAGGGTGCAAATGTTGATGACCAGTAGTGGTAGTAGTCCATGCTTGAATATCTTTCCAACTGTGAATTCTCCTTAATGCCTTTGCTAATCTTGTTAATTACATTCTTCATTGCTTGACTGTTGACTACTTTGATCTAAACGTGTAGGGAAAAACAAATGCTTCAAAACAGATGCAGAGAAAAAAATGGCATAAGAAATCTATTGTGCAGATTGTTCCTATGATACCAGCTTCTGCTCAGCAAGATAGCGTTGATGACACTGTGAAGCCAGAGAACAAGGTTGAGCAAGAAATTCCTTCAAAACTACCACGTGCAATGCGGTCTACCACAGTAAATACCGATCCATTTAAAGAGAGGAATTCTGATCAGGCTGGAGAGTCGTTGGATGCTGGTGTATCTACTTCTAGAAATCCTGCTTGGCAAACTAGGGATTCAGAAGAGAAAGAGAATCATGGCATCTAGGATTATCATAAGTCACTTTGTCAAGGTTTCTGAGGATGAGCTTAACTGACCAACCAACTAATGCCATTACTGAGGGAAGTTGGAACCAAATTACATTATCTGAAAGTATGTTTCTGTTTTGTAAGCATTTTAAAGATGCAGCTCTTGTTGTCAGTTTCTTCTTTTTCTCACTGTCAGTGAGAAAAGTAAACAGCACTATCAGATCCTTGTTTAATTTAACGTTTGAGGACATTATTGATGTCCACACTTGTACTTTCTGTGTATCGGGTCCTTGTTCTATCAAGCTCTTAGGGTGCTATTATAGTAGATGTGAAGAGCGAATGAATTTCTTCACAAGAGGATGTAACAGAAAAGAAGAGAACTTGAAACATTAGATTGTGAAAAGTTGGTGTTAGATTGTCATCGCCATATATAAAATGCTTCATGTCTAAAACAGAATGTGCGTCGAAGGACATCTCGCTTCTGTTGTAACTGGCCAAAAAATAGCGCTAAAATCTTTGATCATGGAGTTTGTTGTTCATGTTGGTAATGAACAACTATTTACAAAGAAGAAGAAACTGTTCATCAGCTTAATTTGAAAACACCACCTCAACCTAATCTAGGATAAGCACCAAACAAAAACAAAACAAATACAAAACAAAAGAAGGTCCGAGCACCAGTTTGGGCAACCAAAGTGTTCCAGCTGATCAATTCTCATAAGTGTTTGCCTCAAGGCCTATCCATAAGTAGCAATGCCTCAAGTTCCTCTCTACGATGCTCCATTTCCTGCGTTTACACAGTAGAGAAGTGCTTAGTATTCATACACGTAAACAAACATTCCCCCTAAGCTTCATTTAACACTCTCAAGTAATGTTATGTTCCAACTAAAAAGTTGTCTCACTTCATCTTGAAAACTTAGCTGTTAGACTCTTTGCAGGGAGAAACCAAGGGACAGAACCTATGTTTTAGCAAAAGGGTGTCTGATTTCATACTTGAAAACGCAGGAGCTGTTCACTGTGTACTAATGCAAGATACAAATCCAACTTGGATAGGCCTTAAAAGTAATTAACTCTGATAAAATGACGCCGAAAACTGGCTAGTTGAGGAAAGGGACCTCAATCAACTAAAATCTATATCTCAAACTTCTACTGAAAAGGTAGATTACCTCTAAATCTTTAATTGCTTGCTCTCTTGTAGTTTCTTTTCGTTGCCGAGCACGTTTCAAAGACCCAATGCAGAGTAAACCCTGCGTATTCAACCAAGTCAGAAAATCAGTAGGATCCAACTACATCCTTGAACCCCATCATCACCTGTCCAATATCAAGCTCATACATGGCTGGACAAATCATAAGTGCATATCATAGATGTATAAAATGATACGATCATGAAGCAGGTTTGGTGAGTACACCTCTTAACAATATAAAGTATTCAAGGCAAACCAATGAAATAAACGTATCTCTCTGTGCAATCTTACCGAGATAACATAGGTTACACCACAAGCAAGAAGTAGATAACTTGATATATCATGAAGAAGTACTAGTTCTTTCCTCTTTCCAGTAACATCAGGAAAGGCTTTTGTCATCACAGCAACACTAAAATCAAAATAAAAGATAATATCAACCCAAAAATCCCAAAACAATTACTACTTTAATTTCAAACAACCAACCAAAATCAAAATCTAAAATATCAACATACAATATTTGTAGCATTCCTCTACCAACCCAAAACTCCAATACCTGAAACATTCAAATTAGAAGCAATTGGTAAAAAATTCAGAAATACAAAACTTGCAATGGTTAAAAAAACAACAACTTACTCTCCAGTACTTGAAAAATAAACCCCATTCAGTCTCAGCAAGTACAACAAAAACAGTAATCCCAACAGCATAACAACGAAATATCCCATCAAATATCTGCAAGGCATAACCCAAATTTCATAATTTCAAAAACATTTCAAGAAATTAAAGAAAGACACACAATATTAGGTTGTTTTGATTACTTACAGATCCATCCTTGAAAGATGTAATAGCAGAAAGAACATTCACCAAGATACAAAGAATAGCAGTTAAGGCAGTAATAAAACTGAAACAGTTGCAAACAATCAAAATAGGATCTGCTCTTGATCTCAGTCTAGCTGATTGAGGTAATGATGAATCACTATGACGTTGAGACTGTAATAAATTCTCTTCATCTCTTATTTCACTCGCCATTTCTAATTTTGTTAGTTTTCTTTAAGGGTTTCAATAACGTTCTATTTAAAACCTTGCAGCAATTTGAGCTTTCCTGAGGTTTCACCACCTGTTCTGTGTATTAATTGTTTTTAACTAATTTTTTTAAGCTTTCAGTTAGGAATCCAATTTGAGGAAATATTTTCTATTGTTGATGACTCGAAGTTGTGTAGAAGAGGAAGAAGGTGATATCCCTTAACCTACTCTTCAAACAAAGAATCGTTTTCCAACTAACAAACAAAGGTGAGACATGTTATAGCAAGGTAATTTGTTTACTATAAATTAAAGTGGGTGAACATACTAGCAATACCGACATGTGCCCCTAACCATGTGAAAAGCTACGTCCGATGACTAAGCAAATTTACGGGATAGGGTCGTGGCGCCTACGAATACACTCCAAACATTTCATTTTTGGTCTAACGTAGTGATCCAAAATTAACCTGGCTATATCCGGGGCTATGAGAAATATTTTGACCCTACTACTAAAAAATAAAATACAGTGAAAAAAATTAAAACCTTTTATCCAATTATTTATGTTATTAACTAGTATGTTTGATTAATGTTAGTTAATTCAAATGTTAGTTAAATTTTGTTGGTGATTAAAGATTATAGTTAGTGTTAGATTGTAAAAATTTGAGTAGAGTTCTTTTTTAAAGTTTGTAGAAGAAGAAGAAAAAATTGGGGAAAACTAGGGTTTTGGAGTTTTGGTAGCAAAGATGAAAATTTATAGTGACGATAAAGATTCTAGCGGTGATAAAGAAGTGGGTGCATCTACTATCACCAATCAAATTACTATGATTTCGATCCCACCAATTTTGGTTATTTATTGGATGAACAAGAACGGGTGAACCAAGGCATATTTGATGAATTTACTCAAGTAAATGAAGAATCTAACTGGGAAAATGAAGGTCTTAATGATTCCAATCGTCAGATACACGTTCTTAGGATCTCCAAACATGTTTTTGAACCTTATAATCGCCCAAAAGTGGGTTTTTTTGTAAAATTTTCAGATGTACTCTGGCTACGTACTACCCAGAATCGTTGGATACGATGTCATCGTTCCAACGATTCTGTAACTTCTGGAGCATATAAACCGAAATCGGTCGATGTGGTCATGAATAACAACCAATTATGGTATATATTTTGGCGGAATTGGTAGGTCAAATAATCGGCATTTATGGACTCATTTATCGAACGATTCCATCCCTTGGAGATTTTCCCAAAATTCTCCAAGAACAAAATCATTCGATATGTGTTGCTCTATGCGTCGATTCCAATTGAAAAAGTTTCTAGAGAGCTCCACTTTGCTGAATGCTAGAATCGGCACACAAGTCAGTTCACGTGTGCCGATTCCAGCCTTTTTTTTTTTCTATAAAAAATGCAGACAATGCATAATCAGTCCATATGGGAGGACCTAAACGCCGATTCTTTAGAATCGTTAGGCACGATTGTTTCATGTCCACCAATTCTGTTAGCCTATTTTTTCAATATATATTGTAGATTGTTGAAACACTCAGCGACGATCAACCTGAACCCGTGTCTCAGATGGGGCCTGATATTTCTGACCATTACTACACTGATTTGGTATGGGGAAACAGAGACGATGGAAAGCAATGGTTTGTAGATAAAGGGATAGAGATCAAATAAGAATTAGTCTTAGGCAAACGTTCGAGAATGATCGTTTGGAAATTGTTTGCGAGATAAATGGCAAGATTGAAAGTCATTGGCCAAAGGACAAACCGTATGTGAAGAAGACGCAGAGGGTCTACATTACTAAATTTGAGTGCCCGTTTAAGATTATAGTGCATAGACGCGATGGTGTATATAAGCTTTCTAAAGTGATGAATGGTTGTCACGATCATGATGATCCGAAATCTCTTATTGAACACGCTGCCGTTTGTTAGTTAAAACCACATCAAAAGGGAACGGTAAATTTGATGAAGGCAATTTGGTCGGTTGTCATCCAAGCAAAATTATTTCAAGTTGTTACTTCACAAATATAGATTAGCGTATAGTAATAAGAACAAGTTCGTTCCTCAGGGAGATATGGGTTGTTAACTATTTTTGATTATTTATATACAAATGGGGGTTTTGATTTATGATTTAAGCTAAATTAAATTAATAAAAACGATTAAAGTTGTAAATAATATGATGAGAGCATTGGTTAAATAATTCATCTTCTGTCATTAAACATGTTATTAATCGAACTCAATTTTCAATTTATTTCAATATCAATAACCCTAAAGCATCTTATCGCAGGCCTACTCCTGTAAAACTCCTTTATCATCAAAGGCGCAAGAGCCACTCTTTGAATCCTTTTCACTAAATAACTTGGCGCAAGAGTCATTCAAGTTTAACGCAATAAAAGTAATATTATTTGGTTATTCTAAGCAATCCGGCGCAAGAGCCACTCAGATTTAACCTAGGTCAAGCTTCTACACAATCGCATGGCTATATCCTATCGTTAGAAATTATACTATGCTACTTGTAACAAGGGTCTTTCGATAATTCTGGATCTCAAACCCTAATTTAGCTATAGATATGAGTATATGATTATTCAATTTGCAACTTAAACAAACAAATACTCAATCATACATGGCGTTATTAAAAGTAGAACATGAACGATATTAAAAAAATTATGAAAATTAAGAATAAATAATTTTAATTAATAAACATGTTCTAGATTTCGTACTACATCTCTGACCATTAAAAGAAGTTATTTACGCATAATTTTACTAAAAACTATGGAAAATAAACAGCAAAGAAGGATAAATCAAACCGGATACGTGGGAATAATCTCAAGCTCCAGTGCAATCTTTGGCTTCTCTGTATTAAGACAAAAAACCTTCTCCGTATTTTTCCTTCTCTGCTTCTTTCTTTCTGTATGAAGTTATCTCCCAAAGTGGAGTCACAGTCTCTTTATATATAGGTTAGTCACCGCCTCAAACTTTTAGAGTCTCAAACTGATTAGAACTCTCAATACCACTGACTAACAAACTTCCCTTACTAAACACGGTTTTAAAACTGCCTCTTCCCTTAAATATATTGCACAAACACGCCTTGATCAGGTCTACAATTATCTAACTTCTCGTTCAAAACCATGTTTTCATATGTCACTTAAATTCCTTCATTGTGTTCTTTTCTCGACTGACTCTTTCTCACTGCAGCAGTCAACACAAGCTCTACCGTCACTCTATCTCAGCGTCTCTGCCACCTTGAATCACCTCGAACAACACCATTGAATCCATTATTGATTTTGATAATGGCAGCAACTTCATTCTCTTTGATATGCTCCATCTCTCGCTGCCATGAACCACTGCTACCATCCTCAAACTCTACCAAGCTCAAGTTAACTCCATCATTCATCAGCAACCTCCACCAATCGACCACCACCGCCATTAATGGCAGTTGAAACTAACAAAATTCCAAACTCCATATTAAGCTGTACCCACAGTTCCTAATGATTCCATTAATTCACTGAGAGATACTTGAGATCGAAAGTCATATATCAACGATCATCATGATCATCATGATTGATCTCAGCAAAAGCCATTCTCACCTTATTCCTTGTTTTCTCGGTTAATTAATTCTCAAAACTAGACATCATTCATCCTTCACCTCGGTAGCATATACTATCCCATCAGACCATACTGAAATGGTTTCGATAAGAAGAACGAGTATCAACCTGTTTTCACGGCAATTATGTTTTTTCTGGTTTTAGGTTGAAGAGGAAGAAGAAGGTGGCAGCCTCATCAAAACTGCCGGTGCTATTAACACAGTTTAAATTTGGCAACCCTTAGTAGAGAAATCTGGTGCCTTTAGCACTTTTTAAATTCAGCTGCCCCTTAACTTATGACGGATTTCCAATAGTAGTTGCCCTTGAAATGACCATTTTACCCCTAATTCTTGTTTTGCTTATAACTTCTTCATGCGACCTCGGAATAACCTCGTTATTTTGTCGTTAGCTTCGTAACCAATTCTCTACAAGATAAATGGTAGAAATCCTAGAGTTGACTGAGTTCCACTGGGTATTTGGTAATTCTTCCCTTGAAAAGCTCAATTCTACTTCTTTCAGAGATGTAACCTAATAAAAGACACAAACTACAAAAGTAATAATAATACAAGTTAATTCACACAAAATCTAACAAATAAGTGTAAGAAAATGATACTTAAAATATGTAAATTATGCACTTATCACAATTACACTAAGTAATATCCTTAGGAAGATCAAGGAGGATGATCCTAGAAACTTGTCCACTTTGAGGCAAATCTACGCGGCAAGAGCAAGCATCAGGAGAACAAAATGGGATGGTAGAACAATTATGGAACAATCTCAGTGGTTAGCCAAGCAACATAACTACATAGTGAAGAAGCAGGCAATGGACGACAAAGTGACTCGTATTTTCTTGGCATATGCGAAGATGATCCAATTGGCTCAATGCTTCTATCAATTTTTGTTGATAAATTACACTTACAAGACAAACAAGTACAACATGCCGTTGCTAAACATATGTGGCCACACTTCGGACAAACAAACTTTCTCGGTGGCATAAGGTTTTATGGATCGGGAGAATGAGGTGAGTTTTATTTGGATGTTGGAAACCTTGAAAGAGATTTACCGTAGCGATCAAATACCTAGGATCATAGTGACGGATAAGGATCAAGCACTAATGAAAGCAATAAAGATGGTTTTCCCGGATACCAAAGAATTTTTTTGTACATGGCACATATAATGCAACATCAGAGCGTATTGCAGAGGCCATATCCAGAGGCCAAAACCACAGAAAGGTAGTGCTCGTGAGAAGGCTCAAGATGATCGTCTTAGTAAACTAACTCGGGAGGAACGAGAGGAAGAGAAGAAGAGAATGACCCAAGAGTACGAAGATAATGAAGTAAAATAGAAAGCTAGTATTTTCGCACCTTAGTTTCTATTAAGTTAGTATTCGATTTTGCAATTATTACGTGTTTTTATGCTTTTGTAGGTACATTAGAAGAATAAAGATTTGTGGAAAAATTGGCTCAAAAAGTGATAAAGGCACCCAAGGACAAGTGTTATTGGCACCCCAAGAATGGATAAGGGACACCCTAGGATCGGCCGAGTCAACCCAGCGATCCAGCGAGTCAACTCGGCCGAGTCACCGATTCACTCATCGGGAAGTCCTGTTTCAAACAGCAAAAGGATTGGGACTTGAATTTTTGGTTGTTTTCGGCTATTAAAGATGACCCATTGCGATTAAGTTGAAAGAAATCAAAAGACAGTGAAAAATCCCGGAAAATCAGCTCGAAAAATCCAAGTTTGGCCGGAATCAGGACTCGGTTCCTGTTTGAGTTTGAATTGAAGATTGGGAGTGATTTGAGAGAGTTCTATTAGGTTTAGAACTCTCTCTGGGGTTTGTTAAGCCTATATATACCAAGAGATTCGAAGAAAATGGACTACGCAACCCTAGAGACCAAATCAGAGAATTTCCGGCCAACTTCCGTCGCCGCCGATCACCTGCTACTGCACCGGCCGGCGTGTTCTTCATCCAGGGTCAATCGGAGAAGACGACTCAGCAACGTCTACATCTGTTGCTGATTCAAACTGGTGTGTTGCCTATTGTTCCGTTTCCTTCATTTCTTAGACTTTTCTGTAACAGCTGAACCTTCTTCTGTAACTCATATACGCGTATCAAATCAGCTGTTACACCATTATTCAACCTTGTAATCGATATTTTGAGAAATGAAGAGATCTTTTGAGCAAGTTTTCTCCACCATGAGCTAAGTTTATTTACTGGGATGATGGAGGAGGTTTTTCTTTCAATTTTATGTGTTAAGTCTATTTTTAATTAATTATTTATAATTCTTTTATTATTATTTGCATGGATTTAAATTAGAAAAAAATGGTTTTTATTAAATAGTTGTGTTCTCTTTTGATGGGTCATGCTTAGTTAATTACTCTTGATGTCCCATGCTTAGGATTTACAATTATTCTTCTAGAAAACATATTTTTGGCAAACTTGAATTAAATTGTTAAAAAGAATTACATGATTAATCACATAAATTGTTAGAAATAACTGAATCCTGATTCCTAGTTTTCTCTATATTTTCTAAAAATCATCTCTAGTTTATTTTCCTGATTTTTATTAGTTTAGATTACATCCAATATTTTCTAAAATCGTTACCTTCACAAGTTCGAGAATCGAACACTTTTTACCACTATTAAAATTACATCAATTTTTGGCGCCGCCGACGCGGACTTGTTTTTAGGTTTAGGGTTTTAGATTTATTTTTAGGTTTTTATTTTTATTTTTATTATTTTACTTTGTTCTATTTTACGTTTCTTTTGGTATTTCTCTTTTTGCTACATGTTGAATTTTGATCGAAAAGGGAAGTAAGCCAAAGTTTTGGAATTAAAGCTAAAGACTTGGAATTAAAATGGAAAAGCTTAAAGAACGAAAAAGAAGATCGAAGATTTTATTTTTTTTAATTAGATTTTTAGTTTATTTTAATTAGTTTTAATTAGTTTTGATTAGTTTAGAAAATTGTATTAGGGTTTTAATTATTTCTGTAATTTTTCTTTTATTTTCGGACACTTTTGGACATTATTTTTGGGACTTTGGACATTTTATTATTTTTAAACCCTACGGAAGGGTAGTTTTAAATATCAAACTGTGTGCAGGGAAGGACGACAATTACGATATTGTCTCGGCCCCTCGGGTTCGCACACTATTGAAAAGGATATTAGTGGCCCGAGTCGACTTCAACGGTTCATCGCCCGTCTAGTACGGGAGGTAAGCTTCGACCAACCCACGAATCTCCTGTCAGTGGGTTTTCTGGACGCCTTTGTATGCATATATGCTGAGGACTGAATACGGACTTTAATTTTTGCATAGTAAAGGGCAAGGCCTGGCCATACAAGATAAGGTTTCGGATTTCATCACCGTCTCCTTCTTTCCCGCTTTAGGAAAACGAAACCTACTCGAACCTAAGCCTAAAATCTTGACTAGAAAGAGACCTATAGGGTATCGAGCTTATTGGAAAATCGTTCAAAAGGACTGTACGGGTTACTTTATTAGCCTAACTCAAAGAACAGGAAGATTATTTTAAGTTGATTAGAGCCACACAAAAGTGCCAAAGAGACAGGGGTATCAAAGCTCCATTGAGCTTCTCCTGTTTCTCTTTGACTTAATCTAATTCAGATCGTTCTAAGAGGTTTGCTAAAATTATAACCAGTTGCTTTTTGAAAGAATAGAAGCTGGTCTAGAGACAATCTAAGTGGAGCCATCATGCTTGTTGTTTGATAGATTTAGGTTTGATTTGGTTGAGTCAGGGCATGATTGTGTTTGATTAATTGCTTGTTAGGATTTAATTTTTGCATGCCAAGAACGCCCTTAAGGCGAACTTGGGATAGAGACCCTCAAGGTAGATTAATTAGTGGAAGACTGGTAGTTCACCTTAACCTTGAGAAGCCAACTGAGAGTGAACTAGTCACTCCCGAGACTGTGTCAGCAATGACATCTCTGAAGGATTTGTTGAATCCGACCCGGACCTCACGTCCATCTTGCATCAAGTTAGCCGCTACTGAAGCGAGCTACGAACTGAAACCCGGAATCATCCAGATGCTCCCATTATTCTTAGGAAAAGAAAACGAAAATCCCTATTTTCATGTTAGGGAATTCGAGGAAATATGTAGCACAATCAGGATTAGAGACTTGAATGACGAGTCTATTAAACTTAGACTATTTCCCTTTTCACTAAGAGACAAAGCCAAGTCGTGGCTATACAGCTTGGCTCCCCAGACAGTTGAAACCTATGCCCAACTTACTTCAGCTTTTATTCAGAAGTTCTTCCCTAAGAACAAAATTTCGTCTGTTAGGCAGAAAATATGCACGTTTTCCCAGCTAGAGGGAGAGTCTCTGTATGTGTATGTAGAAAGGTTCAATGACTTATTGTCCCAATGCCCAGACCACGGTATAGAGGAGTTAAGGCTACTTCAGATTCTCTATGACGGTTTGGACTACGCATCTATAACCTTGGTCGAGTCTTTGTCAATCGGAGGGTTCGACAGTAAAACTCCTGCTGAGGCGATGAAACTTCTGAGGGACATCGCCGAGAAGACCCAGCAGTGGGAGAGCAGTAGAGATCCAAAAAGAACAATTCTTCTAGGAAGAGGAAATGTTCATAGGGTAGAAGGATCTTTTGATTCAAAGGCCCAAATAGAAGCCTTATCTAGAAGGCTAGAACTGGTCGAAATGAATCAAGCTAGTAGTTCAGAGCCCAACCAATTCGAAGAGCAGGCTTTTTCTCTTTATGATAACACTAGATTTGATAACCAGAGGAAGTTCGACCCGTATTTGGAATCTTATAACCCTGGCTGGAGAAACCACCCGAACCTTTCCTGGTCGAAAGGCCAGGCTCAAGGTCAGTTTAGTAATGCTAAAGGTCCTCCAGGCTTCAGTTATAAGAATTCGGCTGGTCCAACTCAGCCCAGCAATGACGATAAGTATGAGCAGAGATTCCAGAGCATAGAAAGAGCTATTTCTAGTTTACAAACCCAAGTCAGTGACATTGCTACGGCTCTGAGAGAGAGAGAACCTGGTAGGTTCCCTAGTCAACCCGAACCCAATACTAGAGGATCCAATGGAATGTTGACTGGTGAGAAATCATCCAGTCATGTGAATGCAATTAGTACCCTTAGGAATGGTAAGGTAGTGGATAACAAGGTAACTAGGCCCGTTAGTGAGCAAACTGTAGTTCATCCTGACCCAATAGTTGAAGAGACTGATAAAGTCTCTGACGAGCCTGAGGCAACCCCTCAGAGAACCGATTTCATGCCTAGAGCCCCATGCCCAAGGTTGTTAGCACCTACTAGGAAGGAATCCAATTTTAATGAAATAATGGAAGTTTTTAAGAAAGTCACGATCAACCTTCCATTATTAGATGCAATTAGGCAGATTCCTGCTTATTCCAAGTTTCTTAAGGACATGTGTACGCGAAAGCAAAAACTTAGCGTACATAAGAAAGCTTTTCTAGCTAGTCATGTAAGTTCAATTATACAGAGTAGTACGGCCCTCAAGTATAAAGACCCAGGTTCCCCAACCATAGCTTGCACAATAGGAAACTACCGGGTAGAAAGAGCCTTACTCGATTTAGGAGCCAGTGTGAACTTACTGCCGTACCATGTGTACCTCCAGCTAGGACTAGGCGATTTGAAACCGACTCAGATGACTTTGCAGTTAGCTGATAGGTCTGTGAAAATTCCTCGTGGTGTCATAGAGGATGTTTTGATTGAAGTGGATAAATTTATTTATCCAGTGGACTTTGTTGTGCTTGATACCAGACCTGTGCCTGATCCAGAGAATCATATACCGGTTATACTAGGTCGCCCGTTCTTAGCAACATCTAATGCGATCATCAACTGTCGTAACGGTGTTATGAACTTGTCTTTTGGTAACATGACTATTGAGTTGAATATCTTCAACATTAGTAATCAACCACCTGAGCTTGATGACCCCACTTTGGAAACCGTCAACATGATAGAGACCCCAGTTCAGGAGTCATTACCAAACATTTTGATAGAAGACCCGTTAGCAAAATGTCTAGCCCACTTTGGATTAGAGTTTGATGAGTTAGGCCCATCAGAGACCTTACCTGTGATTGTAGCTCCAGATTTGGATAGTGACCAAGAGAATAGGCTAGTAACCATGCTTCAGGACAATCAGAAAGCCTTAGGAGGGACCATAACAGATATTAAGGGAATTAGCCCAACAGTTTGTATGCACCAGATCCATTCAAAGGAGGAATCCAAACCGTCTAGGGAGATGCAGCGTAGGCTCGACCCATTAGAAGATCCATTATAGAAATGCCTAGCCAACTATAGAATTGATGGCGATAATGATAGTGTTATTAATGAAGTGAGCACTTTGTTAGGTTCTGCACCACCAGATTGTACTTTAAAAGAAGCAATTGACTATTTTCGAGAATCTGACGATCCGGAAATGAGGGAAATTGTTATTAGTCTATCTACAGACACTGAAAACTCTAAGTTTGGGGGTGACTATCATTCTCCATGTGCTATACCATTAACTCTTAGGAAGGTCCCTAGCTTGGGACCTGAGATATGCACGTATGCCATTGTACAAGATCATCTTCGAGCTAGATCCAATGATCCTCCTGTTCAGAAAGAAGTTCAGTTGCCAAAAACCCATCCTCTGGTCGATGTGGTTTACCTAGATAGGGATCAAAGTGTGTTCAGATTGTTTATCTTCGTAGCTTGCTGCTGTTTCCTTCTATTGTGGATAACACTATTTGATTCAGATGATCCACAGTTGTTCCGATTATTGCTATATGATTTAAGGAGGTAACTTATGCTCATGCGACACGGTAATATCTTTCCCTAATTCCTTTTTGTGCAGTGATTAGAAACATTGAGGACACTGTTTAATTTAAGTTTGGGGGTATTGGGAGACTTTTTAGGATTAATAAGATTTGGAATTTAGAAGCATGTGAACAATTCAGGGTGACACTAACCACTCTAGGTAGATGGAAACTTAGCCATTTTGCTATAAGGATTGGTGTGCCCAGCTAGATGGTCTATTCATAAAGGAGACAGAGTTCAGGTGTTAGAAATAACATGATAGTTGTCACCACCACATCACGTTCTGTTTTATTATTTGTAATTTCGTGTTTCTCTGAGAGTATTGGTGGGTCCTAGCATCAACATGTTAATTAGCACTGGAATGACATTTAGTGTGTTGAGATCATGCCCCACATGAATAATACGTTAGTGTTTTAGAGTTATGTGTGTGGTCCCTCTGTCTCCGTCGCCTAAGCAAGCGTGGAATGCAGGATCCATGGGAACACACATGTATTAGGTGTCAAAAAAAAAAGAAAAAAAAATCGAAAAAAAAAAGAAAAAAAAAAGAAAAAAAAATCGAAAAAAGTTAGAAAAAAAATTGAGAAAAAAAATAGTATTTGGTATTTTAAAGTTCTCCATGTCTCCGTCGCCTAAGCAAGCGTGGAACTCAGGATCCATGGGAACTTGTAAATATTTTAGTTAGTAGTAACCGTTGAAAATAAATGGGGAGTATCTCGACACACTAGGTTTCATCTTGGTACTGACCTTCAGACAGATATGGGACACATCGTTCGCCTCGGTCAACATTTGCGATCTTCTACAGTCTCGTTCATCTTCTAAGTCTTTTCATGTGATGGGTGGTTAGACAATTGTCTGAGTAGAACTCTGTTGTCTTATATATGAATTTTAGTATGCTTGAGTTAACACTCGTGTACAATGATTGGATCCATAAAGGGTAATGGTCCTTATAGCCGAATATCTGAATAACCAACTAACTAGCTTGTTTAGTTTCTATCCTTAATCGTTCACGTGTTGCTAAGATCTAGATCCAGGTTTTGTGGGTATACCTCTTGTAAACCCTCACGAGAAAAAACTCGTCCACTAGGGACACCTAGGGGTTTAACGGCTTACTGCATATGCTAAATGTAGTCGCGATTCCTGCGAAAGTGAGTTAGGATTTTTACTTTATTTTTAGAGTAGTTTGCTCGAGGACTAGCAAAATAGTAAGTTTGGGGGTATTTGATAGACACATTTTAGTGTCTAATTTGCACCTTAGTTTCTATTAAGTTAGTATTCGATTTTGCAATTATTACGTGTTTTTATGCTTTTGTAGGTACATTAGAAGAATAAAGATTTGTGGAAAAATTGGCTCAAAAAGTGATAAAGGCACCCAAGGACAAGTGTTATTGGCACCCCAAGAATGGATAAGGGACACCCTAGGATCGGCCGAGTCAACCCAGCGATCCAGCGAGTCAACTCGGCCGAGTCACCGATTCACTCATCGGGAAGTCCTGTTTCAAACAGCAAAAGGATTGGGACTTGAATTTTTGGTTGTTTTCGGCTATTAAAGATGACCCATTGCGATTGGAGTTGAAAGAAATCAAAAGACAGTGAAAAATCCCGGAAAATCAGCTCGGAAAATCCAAGTTTGGCCGGAATCAGGACTCGGTTCCTGTTTGAGTTTGAATTGAAGATTGGGAGTGATTTGAGAGAGTTCTATTAGGTTTAGAACTCTCTCTGGGGTTTGTTAAGCCTATATATACCAAGAGATTCGAAGAAAATGGACTACGCAACCCTAGAGACCAAATCAGAGAATTTCCGGCCAACTTCCGTCGCCGCCGATCACCTGCTACTGCACCGGCCGGCGTGTTCTTCATCCAGGGTCAATCGGAGAAGACGACTCAGCAACGTCTACATCTGTTGCTGATTCAAAATGGTGTGTTGCCTATTGTTCCGTTTCCTTCATTGCTTTAGACTTTTCTGTAACAGCTGAACCTTCTTCTGTAACTCATATACGCGTATCAAATCAGCTGTTACACCATTATTCAACCTTGTAATCGATATTTTGAGAAATGAAGAGATCTTTTGAGCAAGTTTTCTCCACCATGAGCTAAGTTTATTTACTGGGATGATGGAGGAGGTTTTTCTTTCAATTTTATGTGGTAAGTCTATTTTTAATTAATTATTTATAATTCTTTTATTATTATTTGCATGGATTTAAATTAGAAAAAAATGGTTTTTATTAAATAGTTATGTTCTCTTTTGATGGGTCATGCTTAGTTAATTACTCTTGATGTCCCATGCTTAGGATTTACAATTATTCTTCTAGAAAACATATTTTTGGCAAACTTGAATTAAATTGTTAAAAAGAATTACATGATTAATCACATAAATTGTTAGAAATAACTGAATCCTGATTCCTAGTTTTCTCCATATTTTCTAAAAATCATCTCTAGTTTATTTTCCTGATTTTTATTAGTTTAGATTACATCCAATATTTTCTAAAGTCGTTACCTTCACAAGTTCGAGAATCGAACACTTTTTACCACTATTAAAATTACATCATTTATCGCGTGAAGCAGTTGTTGGAGCCAAACAAAGAAAAGTTTGTTATACCTACAAATATATGCATTACAAGAATAAGGCGAAAATTATAGCGGAATGGTCCCATGGACGATTAAAAAAACTACTTCGGGGGAGTTAAAATAATGTGGTTACGGTATAAGAAGTTATCCATCAATACACCATGGAGGATATCAACAAGATTCAAATCCAAATGGAAGAGAGTAGGATGAGAATTGTGACCTCGTACTCCAATGATTACAACACGTTGCTAAAGGGTATTTCTTATAGGGTGTCACATTGGGCTATCCATTATATGATAAATGATTATAAGTATTCTGAGGATAACAAGTACGAGAGAAAGAAGATTGTTTGTTCTTATAAGACGATGGCGTCCATGGGGCTCCCATGTCGTCACATAATTGCTAGAAACCCTAAAGGGATCCCATTTGAGCTCATCGATCCTTTTTGGAAGCAACTTACTTTCATACAAGCCCGATGGAAGGTTCAAGTGAATCATTTGTACACACCGATCTTGGGAGAAAAATAATCGAGGGGTACTCCAACAAGAACAACTTGCAACGACAAATTTCGACGCATGACTTGATCCTCGCCGTTAACCCACATAAGCAACCAGTTGAAGAACCAAATAAGCTACCGTCGACGGGTAGACCACCTACCAAAGTGGATAGGAAGCAAGAAAGGAAAGAGTACAAGGCGTGGATGAGTAGCCAAAGAGAACCTTCGCGACATGAGTATACCGACGTTATGTATGAAGACGGTCCCGCTCCAAAGAAAATGGGTCGTCCGAAGAAGCAAGAAAGTTTACCAAGTGGGCAACAAGCCAAGTTAAAGTATCAAAGGGATCCCATCATTCCCATCGTTCCAACGCAAAAAAGTCAAGCGCATGCAACACAAGCCGCGGAAAAGGTTCTCATCGTCCCTTCACAAGAAATTCAAGCGAGTACAAGACGAGTACGACTAAAAGAGGAAGAAAGGAAAAAGGGGTCCATGGATTCCCCGCAAGAGCTGTTGACTATAAGAGAGGCCCTTGGTTATCAAGTACTACCTAGGGATGTGTACGGTAGACCCCATCGAACGTGTTATACCATATTCCATGAGTATGTTATAAAACTCCCTTCAATCATTTTTCCCTATGTATTATCTACCGACGACGTGGATGGGGATGGAAATTGTGGATTTCATGTTGCGTCCGAATAAATAGGCCATTTAGGTTTGGCGGATGAGGAGAACCTAACTCAATGCCAATATTTTCGAAATATGATGACCTTACGACTACAAGAAGATAAGGAATTTCACATCTCGATGATGAGGGAAGGTACAATGGAAGATAAACAAGTTGAGTTCGACAAACTGGTTGCTCGTGTTCAAGGGCCAGAAGGGGATGAACCAATTACCAATAAGCATTGGATGACCATGCCTTGATGTGGCCATCTCTTGGCGGATACGTGGAGTTGCATTTTTCATTATTTTGTCCAAGTAACATCTCTTACCTTCACACAAAGAGAACAAAATATGATAAATCGCTTAAAGATCGAATCATTGTTATAGTCAACATTAACAACATATATTTTATCGGTCTTAGGCTACGTGAAGATTGTCCATTACCTCCACTATGTAGGTTCACTTATTTTGCAGGTTTCACCAACGACACTTCTAAGGATTGACTGAAAAATACGATCCCAACATGGTATGAATTGGTGGAACCAGAACAAATCAAGGACACAATCGTGTTGAATTAAGTACTTGTCTTTTGTTAACAAATGAACTATCAGATGTCCATGGTTTGTACCTTTCATATATTGAACAACCACTCTTAATGAATGTAATGAATTTGCTTTTTGATAACTTTGAATTCTTGTTGGAACTTTTTTTAAACAATAACAGTAGCATGAAAACTCGACTTGGATTTACTCAGAATCGGTGGATACGACACATATGTATCGACCGATTTGGATTCACATTTACCTGAGAGTCAGTCAGAATCGTTGGTTATATAAGTGTTTTTGTTCATCGATTCTGAATCTATTGCAAAAACCTGTAATTGTCGCAGAAGCAGCTGGAATCGATGGACACATATATGCATTATCCACCGATTCTGGATCACAATTGCAAAAATTTGATATTCTTTACCACCAATCATTTAACGTAACAACGAATAACGAATTTCAAACCATTCATATAACATATTAAACCATAAGTTCATCCATCCATCCACAAACAAAATAAAAATAAGTATCCGAATAAAAAAATAAAAAATAGATAACGGAACAAGTCTTAGTTTAGTATAGCCAACAAAACTAATTTGATATTCTTTAAACTAATATGTGCATTGTCCAGCGATTCTGGATCACAATTGCAAAAATTTGATATTCTTTACCACCAGTCATTTAAAGTAACATCGAATAACAAACTTCAAACCATTCATATAACATATTAAACCATAAGTTCATCCATCCATCCACAAACAAAATAAAATAAGTAACCGAATAAAACAACACAAAATAAATAATGGAACAAGTCTTAGTTTAGTATAGCCAACAAGTCTTAAGAACATGTATTAGGTATTAGCCGCAGGAGGAGCGGCACCATCAAATCCACCATCATAAGCAGCAGCGACAACAACATCTTCAGCAGCAGCCTCTTCATGTATTGTATCTTGGGCTCTCAAATTAGCAATATCCTCTCTTAAGACGGATGCTATTTTCAATCATCTCCTCAAGCTCCTCCATTGCCAACAAATACAGGAGTTCCAAGACTTCTTCCAGTTTGGTCTGGCTGGGGCAACATAGGTCATGGACAACCTTTTTCTTTGGCTTCCTATCAATATCATACTATCTTGTTGGATCATAACCTCTTTTACGGCCATCCATAATAACTATACAAATAAATAAATCGAACAACATAAAATTCAATCAAAAATTACCTAAAAATACAATATCACACAACTACTAGTGGTTCAAGCAATCACTAATCTCTAGTTCAACCACCGATAATTTTTTTGTGTATAATGAACATAACAGAATCGTTGGATAATGATGGTTTTATCCAACAATTCTAACTGCAAAAGATATAAGAAAACACCAAGCTAGAATCGTTGGATACGAACATCTTTATGCAATGATTCTAACTGCAAAATGTATCAGAAAGCTACAAGCCAAAATCGTTGGTTAAATAGCATTTTAGATACTGATTCTTCTTACCTCTAAAACCCAAAAACTTTCATATCCAAAATCGTTAGATATAACTAACGATTCTCATAGAGTAGGAGTAAAAACATGAAATCAAGGGAATCAATGGATAATCAGGTGCGTATCCAATGATTCCACTATAGAAAAAGTAACAAAAAAATGAAAAAACAAAATCGTTGGATATGATCTACCGTATCCAACGATTCTGGTAATGGTAACTATGCACGAGGATTATGAATTGAGAATCGTTCGATATGGATCCATCGTATCCAACGATTCTGTTGTATGTTCTTCATGAACACAACCAGAATCGATGGATAAGATGGATCCACATCCAACGATTCTAAAAAAAAACAAGAAATTTAATTCACGAAAACAAAGATTTATACACATATGGATCTATCACAAACACTATTATAAGAAAGGGTTTATAGAGATTTACCTTGTAGTTAACTCTGGATGATGGGATTTTGTTCCTGGAAAAGTTAGGATTCTGGTTTTTAGATTTTGGAAAGTGAGAGGAAATGATTTTTTTTTTATTTAGATTTTGTTAGATATTGGAAAGTAATGAAATAAGGAAAGTTTTTTGGGTTTATATTTTGATTTAAGTATTAGGGGTAATTAATGAGTAGACAGTAGTTTAGTACTTTTGATAATAACTAATTAGACACCCCTGATCCTACTATCTAGTTGGGTGTAAAATTGTGTAGGGCCAAAATAATCCTCGTAGGCCCTAATATAGCCAGAAAAATTAATAGGGTGCAACATATGCTACCACATATTTTGGGAACCACTGTTGTTTGGTTTTGTGGTTGTTTCGTATGTTTTTAGATTGGATGATTGTTCCCAAAACCATGTGCATTTAGGTAATAGAGAACCTTCTTTGACAATGATGAATCCCATACAAAAACTATATAGGAGTAACACCAAGCCAATCATATTTCAAACAACATGAGACAGTGTACGAGTTACACATGAAAAAATTATATTTATTTCAATTTTAATTTTGATCAAGAATTCTATTCATTTATGATTTTGGCAGATCGAGATTTTCTGAGCTTAATAAATTTATAAAAATAAAATATAAAATTCAAAGAAAAACTATTTCATCAATGTTTCACCTAAAATTTTATTTGATTCCATTCGTCTGTTTTTTCTTCAGTATTTTGTGCATATTTGGACACATACATCGTCCATATTTCTACATTTCATCCATATTTTGTATTGTTTCATATCTTTATACACTTTCGTCAATGTTTCATTTAAGAATCCTATCTTTTTGGAAGTCGATAAGAATATCCAATTCATTTTCATTCTAGTTTCTTTCCCGACTTTTGTCGGTTCATAGCTTGATATTAATCATCGAAATTCGTTGGTAAGTGTCTAACAGTTAAATTGGTCAGACACTTGGTGGTTGGAGTTGTTGTATATTGAAGACTTATTTTAGGATGGTTTTGGATTTCCTAATCCTAGGTGGGAACTTAATGGATATTTTTTTTTTTGGAAATTGAACGTCATATTACTGAAACAGAAAAGAAAGTTACAAGAGTGGAATTATTCTGTTGGTTTCCCTTATCCCTGATCTAAGTCCTAAGATACGAGAATCCCCCAACAAAAATTCTTCCTCTAGATTAGGTGTATCAGACCTCATTACATTTATATTCTGCTTATCCAAAAAAAGAGATTGAAGCAGAAATCTTAGCATTTGGTTCCATTGTTGTTTTAATCAACCTTCCTGTCTTGCATTTTTGGCTAGTGCATCAGCCATATTATTACTACTCCTATGCTTGAAAATAAAATGCAAAAAGTTATTTTCACAGGTCATTAAACTTTTAGCTTCAAGGATTATTGTTTGGTTTCTCCAATGTATGGCAGATGGTTTGTTGTTTGCATAATCCATAATTTTCTGACAATCACCTTCAATCCAAAATTTCTTAAAGTTCATATCCTTTTCCCTTGAAGCTTCTACCAGCAGAGTTACATCTTCTGCTTCTTCAGGAGTGGATAACCTGAATGTCCCTGTTTTTGCTATGACAGATTCACCTATATCACATCTTAAAATTAGCCCATAGCCTGAGTTTGAAGAAGCAGTTATCCAGGATGCATCAATGTTGAGTTTAAAATGATAAAATGCAAGTGCCTCCCAGTTTTGAGGGTGAGAACAAATTGAAACTAGATTCCTATTTGTTAGCGTATAAACATCAGTATTTTGGGTTACATAATGAATATTTATTGTGACTAGATGAGGTGCCCAAAAGTGTATGTATCTTTGTATGATCAATGAAGTTTGTATACAAGTATTGGATTGATTCTGGAAAATTCTTCTGCATCTTTCTTTCCAGATCATCCAATATTTTGTAGCTACAATCGCAATAGTATCCTCCTTACCTTTTCCTGCAATCCAGTTATTATAAAGTTCAATGAAAGGGAAAGATGCAGATAAGTTTAAATTAAAACCTGCTAAAGGGGTAACATCTACACCGACCTAGTATATGAGCAATTAAAAAAAGGTAATTTATTATTTTACAAGGGTTATTGCAGAAAATGCATCGCATATCCAAATTAGGTGTAAACTATCCTAATTTTTGTATTACTGGTAATGCATTACCATATAAAGATCTTCATTCTATGAGAAACTATTAACTTCCAGAAAGATTTCCAAAAGTTGGCATTTTTAGAGATCCCTATCATTGCATTGTTATTGTGATTTTGCAGTTAGTCATATATTGACTTTAATGGGTATTTCCTATTTAATGTCTAATCAAGTATATGGAGGGTGTTTCCTAATATTGGTTAGGGGTTCTTGGAGGTCAAGTTTGTAACATATATAAATAAGTATTAGGCCTTGTAGAGAGTATTATCTGTAGAGAGATTGAGAGATTTCTTGTATTAATTTTAGATAGAAAAGCTAGGGTTTAGTGGTGAGTGTAAATTAGTGAGGAACAAGAGACGAGGTGATCGTCTCGGCTATTGGTGCGTTTTTTTAGAACTCCCACGAAGGCGTCCTACGTATGTAATTGGTTCTTTCATAGTTAATTGGGGTTGGTGCAGCTCAAAATGGACGTAGATAATATATACATATTGTATATATTGTTAAACCATTATAAATCTCGTGTGTCTTGTGAGTTTGATTTAATTTCTTGTTATTGTTATCGCTTGTGCTTGGTTTACTTATTATTCATCACAATATTCCATGATCTTTTTTTCCGCGGTTTGTTAGATTCTAAAAAATTGTGTGCACTAGTTCCTTTAAAAGTTTTTCCCATGACAACTGGTATCAAAGCATCAGGCTTGGTACAATTTTTTTGGAAGTTATCAAGTTTTTTTAGGTTTATACAACAAGGATTATTGATTTTCTTCAACAACAATTGAAGTGGGAGTTATGGTGATAATAAATAAAGTACGGTAGCAAGTGTTAAAGGTTTTAATGAAAAAAACTTTATGTTTTATCTCAGATAGAGGACTAACTGTATGAAAAAGACCTTGGTGTTCCATTGGGTCGATTCGAGAAAAATGGAACATTCAAAGATGAAGAATGGTTGGTTCTTGATAAAATGTGTGTGGATGTGATTCGTAGATGTATAACAGAGAAAATTTACAATAACGTATAAGAGATTGCTAGTACGAAGACTCTTATGGATACACTAGAGAAGTTATCAGCCTCGTGAAAGATAATGTTGTGTGAACAAATATACAATTAGAATATGCAGGAAGGCGAATCGATTTCAACACATCTTAGGAAGTTTAAGTCGATTATTTCTCATCTTTCAAAAGTTAGTATTACTTTTAATGATGAAATAAAATCTTTAAGGTTGTTGTCTTCATTACCAAAGAGTTGGGACACAAAAGGAATAGCTATTTGAAATTATATAGAGAATTTGAAGTTGAAACTCGATGATGTGCAACAAAGGTTAATCGTTGAAGAAAAGAGAAGAATATAATGAAGTAATAACAATTCTACTTTTTCGAGTTCAATCTTAAGTGCGCAACAAGATAACATTGGCAGAAATCCAAAAAGAAACAATGACAGGTTTAGAGAGAAGTCAAAATGAAGATCTCAATCTAGACCTAGAGTTACTGTGTAGTGTTGTACGTATAAGAAAGAACGACACTTAAACCGTGATTATCCGTAGAACAAAGGTGCTAACAGTGGTGAAAACAAAAATAATCAAGAAGAGGTCAATGTAGTTAGCTTTGGAACCAGTGAAGGTCCTTGTTGATAACAACAATATGATTACAAAAGGTTTTTTGACTACTAGAACAATGTTCTTACAGTACTATAAAACAATCAGTTGTATTAGTGAGACTTTCGTTTAACTGATGTATTCATAACCAATGTAAGATTTTTAAGTTTATTTCAAAGAAGTTGATCCTCTTCTAAAAAAGTTTCTGTTTCTTGAATTTTCTGTTTACAAACTTTATATGTGTATTGAAAGTGATCTTGTAGATTGCAAAAGATGAAAGCATATTCAGAACTTCTGGAATTTGTGTGTATCTTTACTCAGTTTTTTTCGGACCAGGTTTTCCAGGTTTTACATTAGCCAATTCCTCCCCCATCTCCTGGTTTCCGATAATCAGTCATCAAGTTGCTGGATAAGAGAAAATCTTTGCAAGACGTATCTTTAAGATTCAAATTTTCTTATTAACAACTTTCAATTCTTCCAGAATATTGGTGATTTATCCAACAAACCCTTTATTCTTTTGGACATATTCTTCTGAAGCGATATTCCTTTCAAATGCATCTTGAATATGCAAATATGAGATTTTTTTAATCCATAACGGAGGTCCTCAATTATCTTTATCATCCTATGTTTGTGATGACATATTGTATCAAGATCTTTAACAAGATTTGATGTAGATTCATCTAAACTCAATGAAGCTTCTGAATCTGTATTAGAATTTGAGTCTATCCTTGTACTGGTTAGAATCTTCACACCGTTTGTGAGACAGTTCAATATGAGACCTGATTTGGGTACCAATAGAAAAAAAGGAGGATACCGAGTACACCACCAATTCTTTTGCACCAATAAATTTCAAGCATACAAGAATGTGAATATTGTTCTTACAAGTATATAACTACTTAATAAAGAATAGTATAAACACACAAACACAACAATTTTGTTAAAGAGGAAAACTGTTCGGCAGAAAACCTCCGGGTCCTAGTACGGTTTTGAATACTCTCAGAATTAAGCAACTGACCAAATGCCTACTCGCAACCTCGTGTATTTGAGACCGAATAAACTACCCCTAGTTACTCAATTTCCTCAGTATCCCTGTGCCTATAACCAACCTGTCCAACACACATGAATCACCTAACAAAATCCATTACCAAGTGTTCTTTTACCTCCGTAAAGACTTTTGAAACTCAATTCCTGTAGGATGTCTTACAAATAACAAGGAATCCAACTGTTTGATAATTCAGTCAAATCCAATCACAAATACCAAAGACATAATATGATTAGTTGAGAGTCAAGAATCTTCCTGATAGATCTATAATACCAAGATAAACAAGATACAACATATATGAAACTCCTTGATCAAGATCAATCGAGATCACAATTACCAAAATAACCAATCTTGATTCTACAAGTGAAGTTTATAAAACAAACTAATTTTTGAACCACGAGAGTTACGTTTATCGAAACAAACAACATGTTTTTCCTAGATAATCAAGTCAAGTAGATAATCACGCCAAGATCAGAAACACAAAAGAACTTTAAGTCTCCAATCTTCTTAATCTTCAATAGTAACTATCAACACTTGATTACACTAATGATTTGTCTGGCAGAATAAAGTTTGTTAACATGGGAAAATCAATGGTTCTATCCGACAGATCTAGAATCACTTAGATATGCGGTAGTCAAATCTTAAAAATCTTGAGTGGCCTTATATCAGAAGATAATGACTATAAAATAAACAAGAATTTATCCCGAAGATAACTATACTGCTAGTTCAGTCAACAAGTAATAAACACGAAAACTAAAGTGCGATTTTTAGTTTTCCTCCAACGATACTACTAAAGTTTTTTGGTTCAAAAAAAAGACTTTAAATTAGTTAATAATGCTTTCGTTTGAACCAAATCAATTTTACTTATCACTTTGTAAAATTAATTACTACACATAGAAGTGTGTTATGGGATGCGTTTGTAAGAATACAAGCTCTATTATTTATAGTATTATGACCAAGGCTATCAATTTCGAAAGATCTTAAAGATATTCAGTTAATGTTATTTCCGAAATTGAGATATTCTCTCGATATAATTAACGCACAATGTTGTCAACCAAATCTTAGAATGTATTCAAACTAAGATATGTGAAATCCTACTAGTATGAAAACTAATATTCGCTAGTGTAATCCATGTACTTTGATAAATTAGAAAACTAGTTAAGTGCACTCTTATGGGAAAGGAAAGTGTTTTAGGGTGAAAACAAATGTACTGCAAAAGAGTACTTTCAGGTAGGTTCGACAAATCAAGCTCGAAGAGGAAGAGCCTAAACCAAGAAATGGACGTTCACGTCCTGCTTCGATCACAAAAGTGGAGAAGATTGGGTAGGTATTAGGGTAGGGAATCAAAGAAGTTTGAGAAATATCAGTGTATAGAGAAGAATGTATTATCTTTTGGATGAATCATTAATTCTGTTTATTATTGTCTCTTAATTCTCTCTTGTTCCTGTTTCGAATAGATGAAGCCATATATTTATATTTCTGAGGAGACACACTTATTTCTCGTAAGTGGTGGAAGTTACAAAAGAAGTGGAGGAGTAAAGATTATGGAGATTGTAGCGGAGTCATGTGCGAAAAATAGGAAGGACTTCTATGACCACTACTCCTCGTACTCTCACTGTCTTGTAACTGTCCCACTACTTATTACCTTCTTATCTGTGGATGCGTTGCCACAACACACAATTATCATAGACCGCGATAGCAATACCCCAATGAGAATCTCCCCATGTGTTGTATTTGATATCTCGTAGAATGATAGTGGAGTCGTGAACCACTACTGTTTTGATTAGGTTAAGTCAAGTCAAATGACTTGCTAAGTCAGTGAGGCAAGTGGCACAACTCACTGGATTGGTAATTAGACGATCAGTGTCGAGTCTGGTAAGTTTAGTGATTATGTACTATCTTAGCAAGGAAGCTATCTTTTTAGACGCAAATGCTAAGACGCTACTGGCCAAGGAGGCTAGCGCTAAAACGCAAATGCTAAGACGCTACTGGCCAAGGAGGCTAGCGCTTTTAGCGCAAAGGCTATGATGCTGCTAAGCCAGGATGCTAGCGCCAATGGTTGCTAGGCGAGGAGGCTAGTGCTATCGTGGTGCTAATGCAGGAAAAGGCTAGGGTTAGTCTATTTAAGAGGCACAATGTGCCTTTCGAGGCATTGTTCTTTGCTTGTGGCGTGTGCAAGAGGAACAACGTATAATTTGTGGATTGTCTTTGAACAAAGTGCTAAAGTGGCATATATTAAGCTTAGGACAACAATTTATGAAGTGTCATTTGTGAACAAAGCATTAAGCTAAAATGTATCTTTTGGGTATTAAACATTAGCTACTCCCAGATTTGATAGATGTTATTGGAACATCGATGCGCATTCGAGTCGAGTTCAAGGAATTCAACTGTGGAATTTGTGCAATTTGAGACTAATTTGATACGACATAAATATTATGAATATTATAGAGGTTATATGATTAGTTTAGAATGCCTATAGTTCGCTAGAGAAACTGTATTCTTAACTCGCTCGCGGAATATATAAGTAGAAATACAATATTTCGTGTTTTGGTATAAAACTAGGGATATGTGCATATCCTTTTATGTTCCTGCTGCTGGGAAGAGAATTTTTTTACAATTTAATCCCTTGTCAAAAAATCATCATTTACATTAAGTCCCCTGCTTAGTGAGGAACAATAATGTTGCGCAGTAAGCACTAGATGGTGAAAATATGCTTATAACAATAGTATATGCATAATTAAAATTTTGAGAATAAAAGAAGATATACTTAGCTTCTGCTTCTGGGTACTGGGATAAGTGCCCCTTAGCATGAGTCTTGGCTGGGATTGGTAGATGCCCACATTCTTGTCAGGAATGCTAGCTTTCTCATGAGTGGAGAGGGTATTTGGTCGTCGTCGGTCGTCATTCTTCCTCCTTTTCTTTTAGAATCCAATTTGGACTCTAAAGGATAACATCTATCTATCTATCTCTCTCTATATATATATATGATCTTCCTTTTACGACATTACCACTTCCTTTTTTTTTTCTCTTGAACAAGTAAGGACTGAAGCCTTTTTTGAGTTTGCGTTGCTTATTGAAGACGCTGGCCCAAGTATGTGTCATTGGATGGAGACGCTTTCTCGAGTATGCACTGTTGATCAAGGACGCTTCCTCGAGTGCACTTCACGTCTAGGTCTTGCGTCCACTTTCGTGCTTCTGCGAGGTAATTATTGATTGCTTGTTCCGTTGTTTGTGTTATTATACGACCATTGTCTCTTGTAACATTAACTTTTGCTTATATAATATCAACAAGAATTGCTTATATTTTTATTTGAAAACCATAAACTTAGGCAAACTAGGATTTCAAGTCTTGCTTTACTTGTATAAGCAGTCCTGTAGTATAGAGTCCCATTTATGATGCAGAAGAAAACTTGAATCCGTTGCAGATGACTTATGGGATGATAATGACGCTGGCATGTCCTTTAGTCAGAACATATGAGAAGTTTCTGATACTGTATTTTTGAAAGCATACCTTATACCCGTGATAGGTTCTTTAAACATATTTATGAAGAATTTAGCATACCCTCTGGCTTTATTGGTAGTTTTATCTCTAACTTTGATAAGTATGCTACTCCTCAGAGAGTCGCTCTTGATAATTTTACAAGACTTTGTTTGCATAGAGTAGATTATGTGGCTTCTTTTTTTGAGTTTAAGATGCACCAAGTTCCTATGAAAAAGTGGGTATGCTGGTGTAAAACAATGTTGAATAATCTTCAGTGGTTAAGGTTTTGAGAGATGCCCGAATACTTCATGCTGTAAGAATGTCTGAGCATTTGTGGGTTTTCAAGGATGTTGAAGGTCTTTTAACTTTTGTTTCACTTTGGTATGTACCAACCTATTATGTTATATGCGCCTGGGGTGAGCTAACGGTTACTCTTAAAGATGTAGTTAGTTTGTTGCAACTCCCAATTGGTGGGACTCTTTCTGTTGAAAATTTTGCTGAAGAGAAACAAATGATCATAACTCTAGAGAGGAAGATAAAAGAATTCCAATAAGGGGTTGCTTGATGTGGTGCACACTATGTGAGGTTGATCGATTATTGGTGGAGTGGTAAGACTAGTTCTAACGGTCTTGCTATAAGTGATCTTTTGAGCATAACAACGTTTCTGACATTCTGGTTATATAAAGATGTATTTAAATACTTCCCTGTTGGTTTAAGCTCTCGGTTGTCACCTTGGTCGTGGCGCTTTCTGATGGTGAATACATCCCTCTTGGTAAATTATTTCTTGGTTCTTTTTATTCTCATTTAGATTCGTTGGCTTGCGATATGAAGACTTCTAATGGGTTTATGAAGATATATTCTTGTGTTCATACTGTGTTTCTTTAAGCATGGTTAGGGCAACTCCAACGGTACGAGTATACCAAATACCAAAGAGTAAAAAAATTTGCTCGTTTTTTATTTTTTACACAACGGTTTTGTGAGTAAATACGATCGCACGTCGTTTTAATTAGACGTCTGTTATAAAACGCTGTTTTAAAAGAACGTTAGGTGACACGGACGTTTTTGTAGTGGGACGTATGTCGTTGGACGCACATTTGGGTGAGCGTTTCATATTCTGGAACCAGACGCACTTATAAATGAGCGTTTGCATTCTCGTACGCTTCCTTAATCAAACGTATGTTTAACGTCCACACTAATGGACGTTTAGTGATATACGATGTGCCTAAAAGACTCCTGAATGCCAGAAGCCCCTTTATAATAGCGCTTAGTATTGAAACGTCCACCAACAGAAGCGTGAGCTGTGTTTCACGTTCACCTAAAGAAGCGTAATGAAGCACGTCCACCAGTGTAAGCGTTAATAAGATTGGTGCTCTGGCGCTCTCCTAAGAGAGCGCCTGTTATCGGACGTCTTTTTAATAGAACGTATTATATACGGACGTTATTTCAGTAGAACGTTTTAACCAGACGCTCATTTGGCTTGCGTTTCTTCTGCCAGCGTTCTCCTAGTGAAGCGTTACTTCATACGCATTCGTTTATGAGCGTCTCATCAAACGCTTTTCAGGCACTGCGTCCGTGTTTTGAAACGCTTTCTTAACGAAGCGGTTTTTGTTAACGCATATTTACAAGAGCGTGCGACTATATATATGTTTCAGAGTAAAACTGCTCTGGTACTGTACATATAGTCGCCCAAAACCCAAATATAATCGCCTGTTGCGCTTGAATTTAGGTGACCAAAGAGTAAATGTAATCTTTAATCTTTGGTCCCCTCGTCCGTTGGAGTTGCCCTTATGGGAGCATTTTCCAAAATACACACCTTTGGAAAAGCCTCTGCAACTGAAGGGAGATACTGAAAATACAAGGATTCTTCGTTGGCATAAGAGAAGTCTTATCTCTGTAAATTTAACTGATTTGATAGATGTCTTGGATGAAGTATATTTCATGCCTTAAGATTCTGAGCATGAGCAAATACTTCCACCAATTACTTTTGCTGGAGCGGTTGAGATGGTTCTCTAGTCAGGACCGAGAAGAAGGATTGATGCCTTTTCTTCTGGATAGAACACATTCATGAATAGCTCCATCATAGGTTATATATTCTTTCTTCATTCAGAAGGTTATTCAGTGCAGGTATACAACATTGATCGTGCGGCTCGTCGGATGAGTTTTGACCAGGAAGTGCCCCGTGATCACAGAGCAACCCCTTATGTTAAAAAGTTAAAGGAGAGTTTAGATGTTTGTCTTGCTGAGGGAATAAGCATCCCTTTCTTCTGTCGAGATAGGAAGCCTCGGGTATCAACTATGTACACACACTTCTGGAATGAAGAGAGGATTCACTTTATTGAATTCATCTCAGGACCCCTGATAATGATGAGTAACGCCCCTTCCAAGAAAGACATAGCTTGCAGTTCTAATTTGCAGAGTTCAAATAAAGCTAAGAGGAAACTCATTATTGATGTTGATCAACAAGTAACAGTCTTTTCTTTAACTTCTTAATCTCAAAATATGGATGTCATGATTCTTTGTTTTATTCTTTTCAGCAGACGAGTGTCATTCGTCCTCAAGTGGATGCTACCTTTGCTATTTCTGATAGTCCCCAGACTCTAAGGCAAGGGCCACAAATGATTTTTCCTGGAAGCAAGGCTCGCCCCTATAATAACGTAAGTCTTCTGCTTGTTATTCTTGATACTTCAGCATTCTTGTAAATTAAATATGCTTCATTGCCTCGTTATAACATGTGAGTGAAAATATTTGTGTTGACCCCGCTAATGCTCCCGAGGCTTCGGAAGACACCGCGAGTATAAAGGATGGACACGAATATGAGAACGAGGAACTGGAAAAAACATCTTGTACATATGAGCTTTAGGAAGAATCTGAATATGCTATTGTTGATGATGAAGTAAACAATGAAGATGAAGTTGTGCTGGACTCTTCCACTAACTTGGATCTACCTCAAGTAAGTTTTTCCTCTCTTTGTACTAGTAATAAACTGTGTTAACTCATTGGATTTCTCATATAAATATAAATATGCTTGAATTTGTAAAGTATCAACATATTTTCGCCATTAGAAAATTTTAAAATTATAGTGCTTGGAAAAAACGCTGTAAAATCTTCACATGACCTACGCTTTGGATGATTGACCCCTCTATATTTATTAAAAAATAATTTCTCGAGTATTCCAAAGGAAAAATCCAAGTTTTGACTTGTCTAGGATGTCAAAACGACCCAACAGTAGAATTCAGGAAGTATCCAGGAAACTTATGACAATTTTCAGATCCGACACTGCTCGCCGTTTTTGCCATAACTCTTAGCTCGTTTATCCGGTTGATGCGCCCTTTTAACATGTTGTAGTAGACATTCATACAAAACGTTTTTATAAGAATCATGCTCAGATTCTTCACAAATTATCGTCATATTCAGAGTTTCCAGGAGGCAATATAATTTGCCTTTGATGCATAATTTTTGTGAAACATCGTGTAATGACTTTGAGTCATATAATTCTTCGAATACTACTTTTTAATGAATGTATATGGTGTTCATGAGTATGTATAATAAGTTTTATGGTTCATGCTCAAAATTTTTATGTTTGAGATGTTCTGACCTAATATGCACGTGTTTTTCTCTATTTTAGGGGGAGAATGACCAAAATCAGAGAGTTGAACCTATGAGTGAAAGAACAAGGGTTAATGTTGATCCCATCATGAATGATGTCTCCTCCCATACTGAAAATCACATAGGAGGACTCCTGCTCGCATACTTGTTGAGGATAGTGCTTCCACTGATATGATAATGCAGAACAACAATGCAGTAGAGATTGTGCCCCTTGAGTATCCTAATGCGGGAGTTAGCGTCGTCTTCCAATTTAATAGAATTATTCCTGGGTATTCAGGTATTGGGAGATTTGCTGTACCATCCAGCTATGCTGAGCTGTATTCAAAGATATGAAAAAATTCAGCCATTTCTCTATTGATAATTCCAAGAGTTACAGAGCTTTAGAATGAGACGTGTCTAGCTTGCTTCCAACCTTACATGAAATGATCTCTTTTCCTCGTAATGAAATCTCTGAAGTAGTCTTCAAGTAATAGGAGGAATCCTTATATGAAGCTGATAGCTCTGGTCTTGACGTAGCATAGTTCGTCGTCATTTGAGAGCTATGCGATAGCGTTTTGCTGAAGTAGGTGAATTTGCTAGTTTGGATGCATTGACCAAGACTAGAGAATAGGTTGAAATGCTTTCTCAGGAGTTGCAGCTTGCGACTAAAGTTCTTGGAAGAACGGAAAAGGGTTATTCCGAAGGGACTGGGCCAATCTTCAAGGATTTCTTCTAGGTTTATAATTTCTTTATGAAATATATTTATGACTTTTCTTTTGGGATTTTGAGTAGACTTCTTCTTCTCTTTTATGAAAGGGATAATGGTATTTGAATTGATAGGTAAATTCGAAGTCCTAAGCGTGAATGCAGAAATATCACAATCATTTTGGAAGAATTACAAACTTTGCGTGAAAATAGGGAAATACTTGAAATAAAATGGCAAAGCATTCAAGCCTTGCAAGATTTGAGCCACTAGCCATAAATTACTACTTCTTATGGCTTGTCACGTTTCATGAGCTTGTCGTGACTACCTAGTACACTCTCAGTAATTATGTAAGGTTCTTTTTCAATGATTAGAGGAACCGAGATGAGCTCCTAGTGACTTTTAGGACCGTGTCTCCAATTTAAAAAGGTCCAGATTTCAGCATCTCGTCTGAAAAGTCTTCTTTCGGGTCGGTCAAGGATTGTTGGTAAGGTCTCTTCTCGTCATCAGAAACAACTTGATCCGTATGCAGTTTACGAGTCTTCTCGTCCAGTAAAAGCAATTTTTAACCACTTTATAAAATATTGAAATTAGATCAGCTTCCCATTCACATCTTCCAGTCGTGACATGGTTGTCTTCTAGGCAGAGTTTCCGGGTTTTTATAGGACAAAAGATGACTGATTGTAAAGGAGTTTGGTAAGCGGGACTTACTTGGTCAAGTTTTCAAGTTTAAACTGAGCCCCCAAGCTTTGATGATGATAAGGATGCCGCTTCCTTGTCATGAATCCATGGTCGTCCCAGAATTATATCGTAGTTTGTGTCTTCCTTGATGACATGAAACTTCGTGTTTGCTTCAACATCTCCTATCCTTATCTTCGAGGTGATATATCCACAAGTTTATTTGAACTCCCCATCTGGATTTTTAATTAGGATTTGAAAGTGGATAACTTCCTACTGAAAAATCCCCTCGTCTTTGAGAGTGCTAATCGTGATAACATTAATACCCATGCTGGTATCAATCAATGTTCTTTTAAATTACGTGCTTTAAAGGCGAGAAGTCGTGAGGAGTCCCCATGCCACATTTCTTATCGTTCGTGTTAGTTATTTCTTTTAGGGGAAGCCTGAATCGAGTATGAGTATCTTCCGTAAAGAGTAAGCGCTTGCCAGTCATAACATGGTTCAAGCTAGCAAAGATATCCTCGCGTTGTCCTTTAGAGAGTTAGAGAATATCGCACATATGTTCCATTAGAGATTGGGAAGTCTGACTGATTGATTTCCTAGAGAGAGTGAAGTTTCTAACATGAAGAGGATTCTTGTGGACTCCTTCGGATTCTAACTGTAATTATCCTGATTCCATCTTTTCTTTAAAAATATGTTTCAGATTGTAAAATTCATTGGTTGGGTGATTGACATATCAGTAATAATGAAAGTATTTCGGATATGTCATCTGATGAGCTATGGGAATTCATCGTACGAGTGGTAATTGGATAGTGTCGTCTCCTATCCAAGCTTCGAGTAGTTCTAGCACTTCTTCTACCAGAACCGGGAAGTCCGGGAACATTACATTAGGCTTCACATCTTGTTCATATTGCGTTTGTAGTTGCTGTTGTTGCTGTCGTGGATCTTTGGATATGTTTTAAGGCGAAGCCAATCTCCGAGTTGGCGCTGGTACCAAGAACGTATTGGAAGAAAAATGTTTTGTCTGTGACTATGGTTGAGGTGGGGCTTTCCTCTTGGATCCCTCGCTAGTGACGGTGCCAATTGATGGTTGGACATCATACTGCTTTTTGATCAGTCGTCGACTCCCACGAGTGTCTCTACGACTCTCTTCTCTTACTGGTATGGTTCTCTCCAGCAGGGCAGGAACAGTTGTGGCAGACCGCTTTGCGGCTTCGTGTAACTCATAGAAAGTATGAAAATGTAAATTTTCTAAAAGAGCACGATAGAAAGAGATCATACCATTAATACCGAGTTCTACTAGTTGATGCTCTGTCACATTTGGATCGTGACAGTCCAACGCTTGAATTCTTAATCTCTTAACGTATTCGTTGGGATGCTCATTATTCATTTGGAACATTCTTCCTAGGTCTGATAGGGTGATTTCCTCGGAGACAAAGAATTAATTCTTGTAGAAGGCATTGACCATATCTTCCCAGTCAGAGATGATGCCATACATCTCGATCGTAAAAGAATCAATAGAAAAGAAAGAATCGGAATGAATCGATATCTTTCTTGAAACAATCGAAAAGGAAACAAAAGATGAAGGATAAATAATGGATCAACTAAGACCTCTCGAGCAATATTGTTATACCATGTATAGGCTCTTCCAGTTAGGGACTTTGAAAATTATTTAAGACATAGCACATGATTATATTCATGTCCCCGAATGATTCTAGGAATTGAGAGACATGTTCACGAGCGTTTCCAGTTCCATCGTATAATAAGAAAGTTGGAGATGAATAACTTCTTGGCAGAGGGATTCTTTGAATTTTAGGCGGGTAAGGAGGCTGATGCTAGTGAAGCGATGATGAGTCTTCCATGCTATAATTCCGTAAGAGTCTCTCTATATCTTCGCGGATAAAAAATCAGATTGTTGGTTTCTTGATGTTGAACGATCAATAATAATGTGAATTTCTTTGTCTTTTCGAGTCCTGGACGTCTCAACATCATGGGCCGCTGCAAAGTTAGTCATGGTTTGCTCTGTCAGGTGATGGCGTTGTTCCGGGGAGATTTTCTCCGTTAAAGTCTTGAGGCAAACGAGTGGTAGCCATGTCTACTTGTGTTCTGGCAAGAACCTCCTGTCTCTTCATCAGATCAGCGATGCTGAGCGACATTTGGATATTATCGGTGGTATCAGCGAGCTTGTTACCAGGAGAAGATATGGTAGTAGCATTGGTATGAGGAGGGTCACTAGTGGCAGGGGTATTTTCAGAACCACTACCACCAACACTACCAGAACCGGCAACGGGAGTTGTAACTTCTCTAGACCTAAGATCTACCATTTTGAGTGACTGAAAATTGACTTTTCTAATTGAGAGGTTGATCTTCCACTGTGGTCGCCAATTGTTTTAGGGTGAAAACAAATATACTGCAAAAGAGTACTTTCAGGTAGGTTCGAGAGATCAAGCTCGAACAGGACGAACCTAAACCAAGAAATGGTCGTTTACGTCCTGTTTCGATCACAAAGGTGGAGAAGATTGGGTAGGTCTTAGGAGAGGGAAGAAAACAAGGTTGAGAAATATAAGTGTGATGAGTAATTTCAGTGTGTAGAGAAAAATGGATTATCTCTTGGATGAATCACTAATTCTATATATTTTTGTCTTTTAGTTTTCCTTGTTCTTGTTTAGAATAGATGAAGCCATCTATTTATATTTCTGAGGAGACACTGATTTCTCGTAAGTGGTGGAAGTTAGAAAAGAAGTGGAGGAGTAACGATTGTGGATATTGTAATGGAGTCATGTACGAAAAATAGAGAGGACTTGTATGACCACCACTCCTCGTACTCTCAACTGTCTTATAAATATCCCACTACTTGTTACCTTCTTGTTCGTGGATGCGTTGCCATAACATACGATTTTCGTAGACCGCCAGACCAATACCCCAATGAGAATCTCCCATGTGTTGTATTTGATATCTCGTAGAATGATAGTGGAGTCGTGAACCACTACTGTTTTGATTAGGTTAAGTCAAGTCAAATGACTTGCTAAGTTAGTGAGGAAAGTTGCCCAATTCACTAGATTGGTAATTAGACTGATCAGTATCAAGTATGGTAACTTTAGTGATTATGTACTATCTTAGGAGTAACATGGTTGTTTTAATAGCCAGAAGTCATCTTAGAAGTAGAAAGGCATAGTTCTGAAAGTGTTTACAGCCAAAATTGTGAGGATCTTCCTAAGCAAGAAGGCTTATTAGATAATCGTATCAGGCTAGCGTTGGCATTAGGCCAGTGCTCACATTTTTAAGGAAAACAACTAGAAGAGCTAGGGCTGACTTCTTAGTGCAAAGTAATGCGTCACTAAGAGAAACAGCTAGCAAGGCTAGCGGTAGCTCCTTAGCACAAATATGCTAATCTGCTAGCTCCTTAGCGCAAGCTAATGTGCTAGCGTTTTGGGAGCAAGACCAATGTGCTATCTTCTAGCAAAGAAGCTATCTTTTTAACCACTACTAACCAAGGAGGCTAGCACTTTTAGCGCAAAGGCTAAGACGCTGCTAAGCCAAGGAAGCTAGCGTTCTTGCGATGTTAGTCAAGGAAGTTAGCGCCATAGCGCTGCTGGCCAAGGAAGTTAGCGCCAAAGCGCTGCTAAGCCAGGAGGCTAGCGCCAATGCTGCTAAGCCAGGAAGCTAGTGCTAGCCTGGCATTAATGTAGGAAAAAGCTAGGGTTAGCCTAGCTCAGAGGCACAATGCGTCTTTGGAGGCATTATTCTTTGCTTGTGGCGCGTTCAAGAGGAACGACACATAATTTGTGGTTTGTTCTTGAGAAAAAAGCTAACATGGCATATATGAAGCTCAAGACAACAATTTTTGATGTGTTATTTGAGAACAAAGCATTAAGCTAAAATGTATCTTCTGGGGATTAGGGATTAGCCACTCCCAGATTTGATAGATGTTATTGGAACATCGATGCACATTCAAGATGAGTTCAATGAATTCAGTTGTAGAATTTGTGCAACTTGAGACGGATTCGATACGACATAATTATTGTGAATATTAGAGAGGTTACAAGATCAATTTAGAATGCTTGTAGTTGTTTAAAAAAACTGTATTCTTAACTCGTTTGCAGAATTTATAAGTAGAGATACAATATTTTGTGTTTTGGTATAAAGCTAGGGATATGTGCATAAATATGCGCATATCCTTTTATGTTCCTGCTGCTAGGCAGATGAAACTTTTACAATTCTATCCCTTGTCAAAAACTCACCATCTACAGAAAGCATGTCAATTTTGGATTCCAATTAAGGCAAGGAAAATGATTCACAATATTAATCAAGATCTAGCCTTGAATATCAAAGGAACAAATACAAACAATAATATATTTGTGTTAAATACTTGTTCAAAATTTCTTGACATAGAACTTTTATATTCCAACTTGCTCATCTTTCGAAATCTTAAAGATAAAGAATATAAAATGAAGATTTTAAAATTCACAAGTTAGGATCGGTCCTGAATCCTATTAGACAAAGAAACTGAATTCTAATCTAAACAAACTTTAAACCAAAGTCTGGATTCACCATTAAACACATATATCTACTTTCCTGAAAGTTCAACAATCACCAACGACATGAGTTTTTTAAATGTTATGTCGAAATCACGAAAGTATATACTACGTAACCCAATACAATAAGTTGTTAAAACAACCAATGTATATCCTTCTTTTTAACATTTAGATTATAAAAATGATCAAGTCATCCAAACAACTAAATCCATGTAAAACATACTTCGCATGTCATTTTTTCATTAAATACGGGACAAGTCAATAGTTACTAACCTCAATATGAAGGATGATGTCTTTGTTTGTCTTCAACACCTCTCTTCATCTCTTCAATGAGTAAATAGAGGTTTTCTTGATATTTATATGTCCTAAGTCTCCTTAAGAAGTTGACTTTAGTAAGCAATTCAAGCGACCGATTTTTGAAACTAAACTTGACATAAAAACGCTTGGCGGGTTCATCTGAGGAGTGCTCTAACACTTCTATTTTACTAAAAGGGTTCTTTATTTCTTTTTCTAAGAAATACGGTTTTGGGATGTCTAAAGTGGCATAGCATGATTGAGGTAAATATTTTGTGATGGAAATTTCTCAAAACTAAGGGATTTTCGGTCTGAAAAAACATTTTAAGTGGATTAAATGGATCCAATAATTACATGTTTGGGAGATTGGGATATATTGTACCAATGTAAGAGCTTTCCATGACAACTAATTTCTAATACTGTCAATAATACTTCATTATGGTCTTTTACTTTATCAGATATAAATTTCATTTCATTTATACTTCCCCAGTCTTGTTCTTAGGATGCCTTAACCCTTCAACAACATTTTTATCCAAGTCAGGTGCAAGCTATCTCTTCTGTTCATTTATATAACACTGGTCGATGTTGTTTAATTAATAATGATGACTTTACTCTAAAGTTTAGTTACTTTTTTTTTCCCATAAAGGAAGAGAAATAAAACAACTAGCCGAACAACGTTGAAAGATTCTCAGCTGAGTACACTCCACTAGTGCAAATTTCAGTTTGAATTGTCCCTGTAGTGATTACATTTAAAGGTGTAAGACATAGATCAGCTAGACTATTGAGTTTTGGCATCCATCTTTGCCTTAGGGAATCACAAGTTATTGATCGAAAATAATAAAAAAGTTCAAAAGATTCTTCAAAGTTTGAAATATCTGAAGGCTTTTTAGGTTTTTTCCACTTCATTATCCATTTTTTTCCTAGATTCGCATCTTCCATTTCTACATTGCAGGTCCTCTTTCGTCATTGCCTCTGCCATTTTATTGCTTCAATCAACCCTAGAGACCCGCCTTCCTGCATACTTTCTACTCTGTTTTTGAGGGTCTTTGCTCATTCGATTTGTCCTTGTTCATCAATGATAAGAAGAATAACCCCTGCCATGGTTAGTTTTGAAATAAACTTGCAGTGAATTATTATGGTTGTTTTCTTTGTTGTATTCTTTGTCTGCTGGATGAGGAGTTGGTATAATGTTGGTTTTTTGTTCATGATTTGGTTTTTGGTTTTGAAGTTGCGGGTATTGATATGGTTATGGATAAGTGTGATTGTTCTAGCGGGTGATGCAGTTTCATTTTGAAACTTTTTAAGGCAACGTGCCTTCCATATAAACCAACAATCTATTGCACATAATTTTTTCCATCGTACATTTTCTACAGGACTGCTATTGTTACCATAAAACCACAATTTAATCCATTGTTTTCCATTTATTCATATGTTTCTATTCACATTGCAATTCAATCCAAACCGAACTTCCTTACTAAAGGGGAAATTGAGGAGTATATGGTGTGTTTCCTCACTATTCTGACACAGGTTGCACGTGGGGAATATGGATGGTATTCTAATGCTAAGAGTGTGGTTAACCGGGAGAATTTTATGATAGGATTTCCAGATGAGTACCTGCATCCTGGGGATAACTTTAAGACTCCATATGTGACCCCAGATTTCATTTCCCCTATGGGGTTGTCTTTCTCCACCTCTCGTGAGGTGGTTGTAGACAGATTTTACAGTCAGATTCCCTGACACAGTCAGTGGCCAGCTGAATTTATCTAGTACGAGTGTTACTATGCGAGATGTTAATTACAAGAATGTTTTCAACAACTCTAGTAGGTATGACTTGTTTTATAAAGTTTATGTTCCAATGACTAGTGTCATTTTCTATCCGCTGACTTACCTTATGCAAGTATTTTGGATGATAGGAACAATTTCCTGTCTTTCTATGATGTTTGGTTGGTTTAGAGGAATCCAATTGTGATTCCATATTTTAATATTATTACCACTTCCTATTTTCCATACCCCCACCTCTTTCACCATCTGAAGACCTTTAAACAAACATTTTCATAACCAAGAGATGTTGTTCATTATATAACCTATTTTCACCACCTATTACCATACAATGAAGCTTTTTGGTTAGATCTTTGGCACCTTCAAGTTCTGTTAGATGTTCATATGGAAATTATCCCATCAACTTTTCCCATTCTTCATCGTCTTGATCATCACACGTATACCCAAAATACTTCTTGTTATTTTGTAATGCTCAAGAGGAAAGCGACACACATTTTTTTTTGCAATGTCCATTTTTTGCTGCTATTTGGTCTCAACTGTTACCTCATTGGTCTGCCATGATTACTTATCTTCCATCTTTTACCGTTTGGTTACAAGGATAAATAATTTTAGCTTTAAATACCATCAGATAGTGAACATGGTAGTGTTTATTCTTTGGCACATATGGAAGACCCATTGTATTCCTGTGTTTGATAAAATTCACAAATCTCCTCAAACTATTATTCACAAGATCAAAGACTTCTATAGGTTACTCAAAATTGGTTGTACATCTTCTTTTACTACTCAACATTCTGCCTCTTCAAGCATACATTTAACCATTGTCAGATGTTCGATGAGGATGTTTTAATATTCCTAGTAATCATATTGCAATTACTGTTTTTATCCTTGCTCATCCTCGATTTTTTTAGCAACTTCAGTATCACCGATATGGGCAAGGAATATAATGAAGCCTCATATATGGGCTTATGGTTCCAATAGAGGGGATTTTCATGTGAGGATAAAATAGGGTCATTAGATATGAACTTCAAAAACCCCCTATCCATTATATTTTCATAATGACTAACTATCCTTGTTTAATTAACAATAATTAATCTAAGTATTAGTTAATAATATATTAGACTAATAATAATTAATCTAAAATCATGTTATACTTAATAAAATCAAATTAGATTTGTATATGTTTTATTTTGGTGGGAAGAAAATTGAGAATTTTTTGGAGATTTTTGAAAACCCTATTTTTTGATTCACTTAACCAAAAATGAGTGATTGTAGTGACAAATATGAGATAAGTGACTCTTTATATGATAGAGAAAACAAATTTTTACATACCCACTGATGGATTTTTTTTATGATTCAGGACAACTTACGGTTAAGTTTCCATCTCGTACCCAACCGTAAGGCATATTTACAGTTGGGTTTCGATGAACCCCTAATCGTAACTGGATAAAAATGGAGGAAAACCAGTCCTAAAATTTTTACGGTTGGGTTTTGTTAATCGAACCCAACTGTAACTCATTATGTTCACGGATATTTATTGCATCAGTTACGGTTGGGTTTGACAGAAAAATTTCAACTGTAAATTAAGTTACGGTTAAGTTCGATTTTTAATTCCCAACTGTAATTGATTTTGTAGTTTTCTTTTTGTTTTTACGGTTGATTTCAGGGGTAAAAACCAACTGTAATTATGTCTGTGGTTGGTTCGATGCTCTTTACTTAACCATAAATTTATCTTTCCAATGGTTGGGTTGAAGATATAAAACCCAAACGTAAATATATTTTCTTCCCTTTCTATCACTGTAGGAATTCTAGGTATGCTAACAAGCCAAAAATATTTGGAATGACTGCTTCCCTTGTTATAAAAAAAGGCAAGAAAGTCCCTCAAGCATTAATCTACCGATAAATGCAGTTTGTATTTCTTAAATTAGTCTTTAATATGCCTCCACATTTATGTATTTTCGTCTGCAGAAAACTGTAATGATCAAATGTCTTTACTAGAAAGCGTCTTAGATTCCAAGGTCAGTTATACTTAATTACTGAAGTAAAAGTAAGTATTTTATATTCTCTACTGGATGTGTAGTTTAAACATTGATGTCGGATCACAACTTGCTGGTTTACTCATGTACAAATTTATACAGTAGAAGACAAAAATGAAATAAAACTGTTTGTTCCTTCCGCCAAAGAAGTCAAAAGATACTACGACGCTAAGAGCACCCATATTGGTGGGACTAAATAATGGACCAAACCCAAATTTGGTCTTTGGTCTGTCCAAATTCAATCATAGTAGGGCGACCAAATTTGGGTTTTGGTCTGGATTTTTTACTGCCTGGGATCAAAAATGATCCCAGAACTGGACCAAACCCAATTATACTAGAGCGTTAACCTAGCCGTGTGTCTCAACTCTCATGCCAGGCATGACGCTGGCTCTCCGTCTGGTGCCAGGCGTTTAACTAGACGTGCGTCTCATTTGTCAGGCGTGAACCAGAACACTGCCCCATCAGGCGTTCATCCAAGAGCACGTCCAACGGGGCGTAACGCCAGAAGCACGCCTGTTAATCAGGTATTCGGCTAGATTAACACATGTATTGGGCGTTTGGCTATTACAACGCCTGTTGTGGGTGTATGCCTAAGAGAGCGCCTGTGTGTGAGGTAAAATGCATTGTTGTTCCAGTAAAATGTATCAAACAAGAAAACTAAATAACTAATAGACATAAACATCTAGATATTATACTAAACATAAAAGGCATTACTGGTGTGGTTAATATTCTTTTTGCAGTAAAAACAGTTACTTGAAGCGCCATCTATTCTGATTAGTATATGAATTCATTTCAATATAGACCTAAATTAATATAACATTTTATAAGATATAATAAAATTACTCATTAGGCGTTCACTCAGACTAACGCCAGGTGACACGCGCATATGGATAGGGATGCGCCTGATGAGTGAAGGGTAATCTTAAGCGAGCGTCCGTCTTCTTTGAAACACGTACCAGCTCCACGAGTAGAAATTGACCGAGCGTTTGGCTAGGATAACGCCCCATCAGGCGTTTGGCTAAACACATGCCTGTCGCTGGGGTGTGCCGCTAAGCATGCGTCTATCATCAGACGTTCTTTTGGTTACGGCCCCCACCGAGCGTTCATCCAGCGTCCCTCCCAACCAAGCGTTTTCACGGGCGTACGCCCGCAAAATAAAATTTCAACAGACGTATACTTTTATATGCGCCCAATGCCAGAAGCTAGCTTAGAAAAACAGACGACCAAATTTTAATCCTTGTTCATTACGTTTGAGGCGGAGTAAAGATCAAAATTTTTACTCTTTACTCTTTTAGTTTAGTCATCCCACTGTGGATGCTCTAACGTATTCTCTAATGAAGATTTAAAAATAAAGCTGAAATCTTCCTGGTCAAAGGTATCCCATGTCTCTCTTATTATTTTCTTATCATTATTGCTTAGTTTGATAGTTCGTTGATTAAAACACAACATTCAAAGTCAAGTTAATTTAGAGATGTTGATGGAAAGGTATGCCTCAGGATAATTTATGCTTGGGTTTGCACTTTCGAACCTAACCGTAAATAGTTTACGTTTTATAATCTCAACCATAAAATGTTATCTCATCTTCCTTTTCAAGATTTATGGTTGATGCTTTCAAAAACCCAACCGTAAAATAATTTTATAAACCAGTTATGTTTGGGTTTTAAGATTTCCCAACCGTAAAAGTTTGAAAAAAATAATTTTACGGTTGGGTTGAAGAACAAAATCTAAACGTAAAAAAATCTAATTTTTTCTTTTAAATCAATCGATCAAGCAATTTTCAGGATTGTTAGTTTGATTGTTGTTGATTGCCATCACTGATACCTTTTATACCTTTAGAAGGATTTTTCATCTTTACTATAAAATTTAATCGACGATTTTAAATTTTTTGTATCGCCATTAATCAAAGACGAGGAATTTTAATGGAAAAGAAAATAATAAGAAGAAAAAGATACGGTTGGAAATAGTTAGGTTTTTATTTTTAAAATACTCCCTAACTAACTATTTAGTCACCCTAAAATTTTAAAAATCTCTCTATTAGAACCATAAACCTCTATACGAGGAGTTATCAATTGAAATGTCGGCCTTATATAAAAAACTCTTTGGTGGCTATCTTCATCTCAACTCTTGAATGTAGTTATCAACTCAGATTGCAAAAAGTTAGTTGATGCTTTGTCGGGGTTTATGAATAATGCGCCTCCGGTTGACAGTCCTTTGTTGTTCTAGTGTGGCCGTTTGTTGAATTATTCTTCGTAGAGTCAATAATAAAATAACTGACTAGCTTACTAAGTTTGCGAGGTCTCGTGTTTGTACTATGTAATGGTTGTACACTCCACCAGTTGTCTCTAGTCTACTGTTACTATATCTATGTAATATCTGTTTCGTTGTCCGGAAGTTTATGTTTGTTTTTCGAAAAAAGAAAGAAAGCGGCAGTCTGTCTAGAACGATTGAGAACAAAAACGGCATTCACAAGTAGGTGCTAGAATTTGGATGGTGGATACGTGTCATTTAACCTGATCGGATGACATTCGAGTCAAACCCAAATCAGATCGAACAAAATCAGCCGTCTCGCGGTGTGATATTTGACTCAGACTCGAGTCAGATATCCAAGTTGCATGCAAAGGGGAGCAGCCCAGCACTGGATTAGTTCATCATCATCCATTTGTCAATTTAATAATACTCGTATAAATTAGTTTAATGTTATCTACTGATCTAATCACTGAGATTCCATATTCTTTTAAACAGAACAGCGAGAGATTCCATCTGGTAAAAGTCTCACCATTTTTATACACAGTTGCTTTGATCAATTGATCATATACAATTCCTCGGTAGCCATCTAATCGTTGGAATTCTAAATAAATTTAAACTATAAAATAAGTACGATCAGAAGACTTTCGTAGGTGAGTAGGGTGCTAGGAATATGCACACGTAATTATTGTTTACTTAGTTATTTTCTAAATTAAGTTATAAATTAGTGTTATTAGTTGGGTCTGTTAGTCCTAATCTTTAGGAGAGTTTAGTGTATTGAATAAGGCTGTAACCTATACTATTTAGGGAAATTAGTAGAGTCTGTTAAAGCTTATATAAAAGCAGTATTTGTAAATCAGTAATTAAGTAGGATGAATATATTGTAGATATTCAAAAATTTCATTGTTCGATCTTCTTTCCTCTCTCTATGCCAATCCTACATTTGGTATCAGAGCCAGAGTAGAGAGTGGTTAGGTTTTAAGAGAGGATATACAAATTAGAGAGTGTCTTTGTTTTATTCATTGTGGTATTTGATTCTTTTGTGTGAAGAAGAAGTCAGAAGTTTGATCCTTGTATTTCTGCCGGTGTTATTGGTAGAGATAGCTGACTCTGATATAAACAAGAGAGCTTGTTTTAAGACCCATTTTCAATAATTCTTGTTTATGGTAATGAAATTTCTGACGACCCTTGATGGTGTTATCAGTAGAAGGTTTAGTTTGTTAATTAAGCTTCTATTTTGTTAAGAAATGTTTGATTTGCAAAGATCAGCTCATGGGTTTGTTTTAGAATTTGTTATGAATGCTCCAGTGAAGGAACATGGTACAGTGGGAACTGTTTCGAAGGTTGCTCGTGTGATGTTTGATGAAAATTCTGAGAGAAACATGATGGCTTATTTTCAGTTGTTGATTGTTATCATAAAGGCATCTGGTGTTTGATGTATTTCCTCAAAAAGTTCAGGTGTGACGCGTGTTTGAAGATCATTAGAAAAAATTCCTAAAGTGAAATAGGAATTTGGTTTCATGTCATGAAACAAGCAGATGAAATGAGCTGTAGCTCTTGCTTGTTAACAATGAAGGTCGATACTGAAGTATCAAGGGATGGACCTAGTGAATCCCTGTTGTGGAGTTAATATACTCCATGGATGAAACCAATTGAACGATGAATTAGGGCGCATGATACCAGATGCATCATGGGAAACCAAGTGCAGGTTTGTTTTGGGAATTTAATACTATGAGAAGGAAACCAAAAGTGGTGTGTTCGAGCAAGCTGAGTATAGCCCAAAGCTAAGTTTCAAAATAACTTAATGTTCTATTCGTTTTTCATTCATATATTTAAGAGATATTGTTCCTGTCAAGAGTTTTATTATTATTCTTAATGAGTCACTACGTACGGAGTTGGTGACTTAGATGGGTTATAGCGTGATAAGTCTTCCACCTTTGAATTGGTGATCTATATTGTTCCCTTGACGTGTTTTCTGTCCAGCATGGTTCTGATTGAGTGTGGTACAATATTTTTGGTGAGGTGATGTTGTTTCACTATGTTTACGAGGTCTCTTTCACAGGGAGTTGATGTTCCCAAGCAAAATCTATACGAGTATCTAGTGGCGCAAACTTTATGTGTAGAATGGTTTTATACATGGCAGTTAATGTATGATTTAGTTCCTTGAAGGTTTTACGTCAAGTTGTGAAGTCATATTGCTGTGATATTCAAATTCCAATCAAGAGTTCGATGTGGGTCTTAACTTCATCAGTAAAGTAGCCAGATGTGAAGGTGATTAACTGATTAACTATTTTGAGTTGGTGTTTGAGGATTTGAGCACATGGATGGGTCTGAATAACCATCAGCCTTGTCAAGATGGTGGATAGTGATTTGTTTAAGCTTGGAGGTGCAACTTTTTCTGTTTGGTTGAAGCAATTAGAAAACAAATATAGTGGTGTCTATTCAGTTTATGTCTCAAGGTAGTGTTATTGATGCAGATAAACTAGTGATCAGAAGTGTGTTAGCATTGATCCGGTAGTAGTGGTCAAGTGATGTCGCTAACGCAGGTATGCAAGTTGTATATGCCGTTTTACTAATACTGGGGTCACGGAAGTGGAGCATTTTTGTATTGGTGGTTTCTCGTATGTGGGTGATAATAGTATTTCATTATTTCCTTTTCTTGTTCATGATAGATGGATTTGGCGCAGATCTAGTAATGGTCAGATACGGTAGCGCAGACCTAGTAATGGTCATATGAGGTGGTGTAGATCTAGTTGTGTTCAAGTTTGGCTTGCAAGAGTTTTGTGAGTCGTCAGTGAAAGACGGGGTGTTGAAGCTTGTTTAGGAAACTTTTCGGAATCTATGAAATAGGTTCGACTTGTTGGGCGCATACATTTTGATCCGCAGTATCAGTATGTCTCGGGTAGAGTTAGAAGCATATGTTGAAGCCGGGAGTAACAATGAAGCAAGTTCAACCAGATGCTCGTCGTTATTCGAGGTGTTGAAGATGGCTAGGGTGCTGTTTAGAATCTACGTGTGAAGTAAGTTCGGTTTCTTTGTTGAGTAAGCATGCAGATGATATTGAAATTTTAGTATGTCTCTTAATAGAGTTTGAGACACAGGGTGAAACCAGCGGCAACAGAAGCAAGTTCAACCAGATGGTCGAAGTGTTGCAGTTGCATGAACTAAATGCTCGCATATTTAATTTATGGGACAGTGCAAAATTTGTTCTTTTGCAGTTCAAGTTTAAGGGAGGATGTTGGAATTCTAAATAAACTCAAACTATAAAATAAACACGATCAAAGGACTTGGTCGTGGGTGAGTAGGGTGCTAGTAATATGCACACGTAATTGTTGTTTACTTAGTTGTTTTTTGAATTAAGTTATAAGTTAGTGTCATTAGTTGGGTCTGTTAGTCCTAATCTTTAGGAGAGTTTAGTGTATTGAACATGACTTTAGCGCTTATTATTTAGGAAAACTAGTAGAATCCGTTAAAGCCTATATATAAAGGCACTATTTATAAAGACTCTTGTTATTTCCAATCCACCGTTATTATTAATACAATCCAATAAGAAAATAAATAGAATTCCACTATTTTTTAAAAACTCAATCAAACTAAAATTTATTAATCCAATCCAACTTTATTTTTCTTTTCCTTTTCTATTTCTGGTTTCTTTTATAAATAACCCTAAATCTATTTCTTCTTCACTTGTACTAATCTTTATCTCTATAAATTCTAATAACCCTAAATCTAACTTTGGTATATAAGATATAATAGAAGATTCTACTCCTTCAACCATTGAATTGGAAAATTTCAATTGCATTGACAATCAACCCCACACGGTATGACTTACAGAATTTAATTGCAACTTAAATTTTTTGATTAACCCTTTTCTGCCATAATTTTTTTTTTTTGAATTTTGGATGTTTCTTTCGTTCTGGTATACTAGAACAGGGTCCATTAACTGTGGGGATTGCAGTTATTCGGTGATTTTTTTTTTCAGAAACAAATCTAAATTTATTAACATCAAAAACAGGGTTCAATTTCAGAAACCCAATAAGTCCAGAGATAAGCCTTAACAATATTGTTTAACAAACTTGAAAATAAGAAGAAACAGGTTTTAATTACAGGGAAAACAGACTTCAACAAAATTAAAAAACAGAGTTTAGCACCATTAGCTACAGGGAAAACAGAAAACAGAGTTCAGCACCATTAGTTACAGGAAAAAAAATTAAAAAACAGAGTTTAGCACCATTAGCTACAGGGAAAACAGAAAACAGAGTTCAGCACCATTAGTTACTGGGAAAACAGAGTTACATGGAAAACAGACTTCAATGTGACGCTGGATTATCTTCTCCAAAACCAGGGTTATGAACTGTATTTTTAGATATATTTCAAATAGAAGTATTTGGTTTCATATTTTTAGATATATTTCAGATACAGATATCCAGGTAAGGATGGTTCTAAAGAACAGGTAAGGATGGTCCCAGAGAACAATTTCAGTAAACATGTATAAATGCAAACATACTGGGTTACGATAAAGGAAGAGAGCTTACATGTTTATAAGGACAAGATCTGATACGGCAAGAGAAAAAAGGGCACTTTGCTTTTCAATGCAGTATCATCCTGAAAATCATGTGAGAAAAAACTAACTCAGTGGGCAAAAACAAAATTAACTTCTATGTGCTTTTGCAAGTCAAGTGAGAAAAAACTAAGGTCGCCATAACATTAAAAAAAAGAAAAAAAAGGGAGGAAAAGGAAGAGACGTATAATACCCATAACTCATACATAACTGACATGAATCCGACCTTTGACATGGTCAGATATCTCCAAACTATAATCTGGTTTTGGGAGTAGCCATGGGTGCTGACTAGTTCGTTAACATTTTTAGACCACACAAGATTGCAGACCTATATCACATTTTTATATAAAGGGTAATAACTAATTAAAATTTCACATGCATATGTAGGTTGCAGGTGAATACTCGGTCGAGTTCCATAAATCTATGAATGTCGCATGAATCATAATATGACGTGCCTAACATGCTGCCCTAATGAAAATCTAGCAGCTAACTGATTTTTCATTTTCTAAGAGGATGACTTTTGTCCCTTGTGCACCATTATTAGTTCATTTCAACACAACCTGAAGATCACACCCCAAGTTAATAGGTTATCTGACTATCTACTACCATATCATTTCTTAAGCAGAGGCAACATGCGTAGAAATGATGACATAAAAATGTTCAGAAGGTCACCTGACTCCCAGTGTCCATGCTACTGAGGTGGGAATTTGTAGTATTCTAAAAACGAATGCATCTGTCTGCAGTACCACCACCAGAAGCTAGAAGTCCATGTAAATGTGGAGACCACGCAATTGCCATTACAGCAGCTGTGTGCTCACAGTATTTCAACACTGGTTGTGTCGAATGCTGATTCCAGACAAATAGCTGCAGAACAAATAGATGAACAAAGTAAATGCGCGACAGACACAATTATGGTCCTCCCTTTAAACAAGGAAACGATGAAGACCAACTTACTCTGTTATCATTTCCACCTGACGCTAACTCGCGGTTATCATAAGACCACTTCAATCCACAAACCTACGAGATTGTTAAAATACGATTAGTGAAAGTGGTGGTTTTTACTTTTAACTTTGTAAATGGTGTGATGGTTGAAAATATAAAATCAGCAATAAAAAAAAGGCACTCTAAGATGTATCTAAGGCCCTCACCTCTGACTTGTGACCACTGAGCTTACTAACAAAATCTTCTTGAGCACGAATATCACGTTGGAGAATACTCTTGTCACGGCTATCTGAAGATAATACATATGAACTCCATGCAAGAGCACCTACACGTAACCGATGGCCTTCCATAGTCCTAACCCTCCTACAGCGTGATGCATCCCAAATCTATGCAAATCGAAAGCATCACAAGGTGTCAATTCAACAGCCCTAGCATTAGATAATAGATATACGGAACTAAAATCCTGTCCGACTGTGACCAGAACCTATCTGTAACGATCCATAGATTGATATACGGAAATACAGATACAGATATTGCTTCGCATAATAAGATAGAGACAATTCCAAGCTGTAACAACAGATAAAAGAGACACTTGATTTAGTTAACTAACTTACCTGGTGTGAATGACGGTCAATCAAGGACTGACCTTTGAACTTAAGTTTACAAGAAAGTTCACGGTTGCCTCGAATCTCCATTGTTCCATGATGATCACAGTATACTTTACCGAGGATAAGATTATAAATGCTAGTGGTAACCTGAAATTAAAATAAAACACAAATCATAATATATTTCAGCATAACTGCTGAAAGTGAACGGGAAAAAAACACTCAAGTCATATGCATCCAAATTACCTTGCTCCACTGAAAGATCTCACCATCATCAAACTCCAAGGTCAGAACCCCTACAGGGTCAAGTTGAATGGAGCGCCCCCAAAATTGGTTCTCAGGTTGCTGTCACCCCAGAACTTCCAACCTCTACCTTCACAGTGGCATACAATGAGTGTGGGATGATGACTCACCTATTTTACAATTAACGCACTTGGAACACCAAAAGAATGTTGGAGCATTTAACAAATTTGTACCAAATAAGACAGACAACTATCTACAGAACTCTAATGGAGTACTAGAATAAGGTTTTGGTGCAATGAAAGTTCAAGGTTAATCATGAGGCATATTCTCCAACAAGCACAACAGTACCAAAAGCTAACACCTTTATGTAGATTCAGACCTTTTCAAAGTTGCAGTCAGGTCAGCCTCTTCTTTGTAGTTGAAAGCATCATCAAATCCAAACTTGTTCTTTAGCAAATCAACCTGTAGTTTCGTCAAACAAGAAAAACATACCTATCAATTAAGCACTCAGTTGAAAGAGTACAAAAACTTTTTGGGTTGTATAGGATATGTCCTGCTGCACTATTGTAAGACACCACTAGTTAGCGTATTTTCTTTGGTGCAGAACTGGAAAAAGCTGAAAAATATCAAGTTGTTAAGTAATTTACCTAATTAATAAACCATGACCGACTGAATTTTCCTCCAAAGAATCCAAGAAGGTCACCAAAAAATAGGAACGTTACACCAAAGAACAGTGTAAGACCTGTAATGGGACAAAATAGATATCATTTTCAAAATACTAATGTTGCTGTAATTATTTTGAAAATACTAATGTTGCTGGTTTTTCATGAGGGACCTAACCCTTAGATTTTTCATGTCATCACAACAGAGCTTGGTCCGGTGCAGGCTATCTCCATGAATTTCTTGAGACACTTTCCTCAAATACCAAGTCAAGTTCTGGCGCCTATAAGATCAAGATAGTGAGTCTAAACTCAAATACCAAACTCTGAATTCAAAGAAGCATATCTAAATGAATTTCACTTACTGAACTCCACCTTGGTTATTTAAGTGATAGACGTGGCTGCTGTGTCCAAAACTGAGATTCAAAGTCTAGATAATAAGACTTGAAAATCCTGAAGTACAATGATCAAAATCTCAAAATTACAATCTAATTCAATGTATTCGTCAACTTTTACAAACTATATTAGTTATGAAATCAGAACCAAAAATATAAAAGTATCTCTGCAACAGAAGCATAAGAATAATCATAAACCAAATAACAATAAAGAAAAACTGAAGGGGAAAGAAAAGAAAAACTTACATATTCAGACCTAAAGATGAATTTCGTTACTGCAGTGGCTATAAACAAAATCGGAGATAAGTTTATCGTGATTTAGAAAAACCATAAAGAAAGGAATTACAAGAATCAAGTGCAACCTACATACTAGAAAACCAAAAAATTTTGTTTTTAAAAGGATGATCAGTAAGCAGAATTGGAAATTTCAGACCAAAGAAAGATTTAGAATGAAAAATATTTTAGATCTTGATGAAGCAGTAGAGGGAAAGATAAAATGAATTAAAGCTAAAGAATACTAACCCTAAAAAATGTCTGTTCTGCATCGAATGAAGAAAGAAAAAAAGCTCGTCTGCTGGGAAATGACAAGTCGTTGAAAACAGTAATGAGTACTGCCTCGTCTGCTGTGATATGAAAAAGACAACACAATACGTAAGAAGAAAATCAGTAAAGAAAGATTTCTTCTGACTTTTTACCGTTGAATATTGATTTCGCTGAGCATTAAGTGTCGAGAGGAATACGAAACAAGACAGAAGTAATGTTTACTCTGCGATTATTGGTTTAATAAACGGTTGTTATCAGTTGATCATGCTTATTTTCTTTGTAATTTTTGGTTTAGTCATAATAACTAAATCCAATCCATTGGATTGTATTAATAAAAATATTAGAGAAAATGGATTGCTTTAAATATATGGATTGTTTAATAATAACGGTGGATTAGAAATATCAAGGATCTTTATAAATCAGTAATTAAGTAAGATGAATACAATGTAGATATTCAAAAAAAATCATTGTTCGATCTTCTTTGCTCTTTCTATGCCAATCCTACACTAATTACATACCCACTCTTTCTGGGAGGTAAAGACGGAAATAAGATGAATTCGAGAGAAGATAAAATTGTGACTAGTGAAAACGGAGAAGAAGATGATAAGGAGAGTCATGGAAAAGAAGGTTCAATTTGTGGGCTTGATTCTCTTAATCAACTTCTAAGCTCTTCTCTTAAGCCTCAAGTCTATCAGGTATATTTATTCTTTATTCCCCTTCTTAATATTCATTTTGAAATTATGAATTTCTTATTGAATTACAAATTTCTTTCATTTACTTTTGAAAGATTGTAATGGAATTATGATATCAGAATTATTTGTTTTAAACGCACTGTAAATTAGGTTAGGGTTTCGAAAATTATTGCTGTAGGAGTTCATTTGATTAGTAAACCAATTATGAGAGTTCTGCTTCTGTATTGATCTTAAGAAGCAGACACTGTAAATCTGTGATAACTCCATTTTTTTTATTCGTTTCTTGATCGATCATCGATGTTTGCAAACATGATTGGTTTTAATTCAATTTAGAAGTTAATGATAACTATAATTGTGACGTTGGGGACTTGGGAGAGTTGGTGATACCAGAGTTGACTTTTCTTAAATCACCATTTTGCAGGAGGTAACCAGATTGCTTCAAGGGCTGAATTGCGGAAACCAATTGTATCAGTTGCTCTTCCCGACTCTGCAACTACACTATCTTCAAACCATGGTTTTGACTTGGAGGTAGATATTTATAAACCCAAGCGAAACACATCCCTTGTAGCACCCCAGTTCTTAGAAGAACTCACTTATGCAGCTATGCTTATGATTTGTGAATATACAAATCATTTATGCTGTTAAGATCCCATTTAAATTATTAAGCTTTTGTTCTGGCTAAATGTTGTCAACTCTGCAGTGAGATTTTTATTGTTCTCGAATGATGAGCTAGATTGCTTTAGAGGTCTGCATAGTACTACTAGCACAGTATACTGATTTGCCTTTTTCATTTTGTAAAACCTATACAGGCTTTCAGCTTTCGTGCTGACAAAGAGTTAATGCGAGAACCTCGTATTGTTCGGGTTGGTCTCGTTCAGAATTCTATTGCGCTTCCTCCAACTCATCCTTTTCTCGACCAAAAGAGAGCCATATTTCAAAAACTTAAACCAATTGTTGAAGCTGCAGGTGCTTCAGGGGTCAACATATTATGCTTGCAGGTGAGTTATTATCCAAATTAGCGGAAATATGGATGCAAAATCCCATTAGATAATGAAGTTAGCCATAGCATCTGTTTTCTTTTGCTAATTTCAGGAAGCATGGACGATGCCTTTTGGATTTTGTACACGGGAGAAGAGTTGGTGTGAATTTGCTGAAACTGTGGATGGGGAATCAACTCAATTGCTCAGGGGTTTGGCACAAAGATATAATATGGTCATAGTGAGCCCGATTCTTGAGAGGGACGTGAACCATGGAGAAACTATTTGGAACACTGCAGTTATTATTGGAAATCATGGTTAGATAATTGGGAAGCATCACAAGGTAATAGTTTATGTATTACGTGCTCCTTTTATTGTTTAACTTCTACAAAATCTTGTACTCTTTTCTAACTATTAGTGCTGGATTTGGAATTTTGTATTTCATGATATCTATCAGAATCACATACCAAGAGTTGGAGATTTCAATGAAAGCACGTACTATATGGAAGGAAACACTGGCCATCCTGTGTTTGAGACAGCTTATGGAAATATAGCAGTTAATATCTGTTATGGAAAGCACCATCCTCTGAACTGGATGGGTTTTGGACTAAACGGTGCTGAGATTGTCTTCAATCCTTCTGCTACTGTTGGTGAACTCAGTGAGCCTATGTGGCCTACCGAGGTTTGTTTCCTATATTTTCTTATTTTGCTTAATGTTATCCCCTGAATGTTGACATGCTTGTTAGCAAGGAGACATTGGTCATGGAAAGTTTATAATTTTATTTGAATTTTATATTCTTTCAGGCTCGTAATGCTGCGATAGCAAATAGTTACTTTGTGGGATCAATCAATCGTGTTGGCACAGAGGTATTCCCTAATCCGTTTACTTCAGGTGATGGGAAGACTCAACATACAGATTTTGGGCACTTCTACGGATCTAGTTATTTTTCAGCAGCAGGTGCTTCATGTACGCCATCACTCTCACGTAACAGAGATGGTTTGATTGTATCAGACATGGATCTTAACTTATGTAGACAGTATAAAGACAAGTGGGGATCCCGTATGACTGCCCTGTATGATGTGTACGCAGATATGCTTGCCCAATATGTAAAGCCAGACTTTGCACCCCAGATCATTACAGACCCCCTATTGGAAAAGGTTTCTTATCAAACAGTGACACAATTTAAGGTTGCAAAAATCAGATCAGTCAATGATCTAATAGTCTCTCTCCCTCTGTTAATTTAATTCCTGGGCCTTCTTTTTAAATAAGAGATTGTAATTCTAATCCACAAACTGTTATAACTTTCTCTGATGTCTATATCCACCTGTTGTAATGAGGTTCGGATAAGCTCTACAGGTCATGTTCTGCCTCACATTTTCCTAATCCCCTTGTCTTATTCGGTGTTGTTTGATTTTCTCTCCAAATGAAGCACTCCACTATTACTTAATCTTTTAAAGGTCTGATCTTGGATTTGGTCATTAGATCGTCCACAGGGGCACGATCAAATGGGGACCGAAGATCTCCGTGTTTTCGAAGCGTAGTGGAACGACTAATTATAATGGATAGTCAAAATAATTCATTGTATCTGACTAGAAGTAGTCAAAATTATAGTAGATAGTCATTATAGTCGAGCGGGCTCGTAGTGTACTGCTTGATGCTAAGCGACGTCACAGGAATTCGCCCAGAGTCAAGCGTTATTCTGGGACAACGCTCAGAAACACGGGCGGTAAATTAGTAGTTCGCCTGATCAAGCGTTACTCTGGGCTTCGTCTGATGAAACGGGGTACCAGGATCACGCCCACACACAAGCGTGCTGCTGGAACACCGTTCAGTTGGAGCGCATTGCTAGCACTTCGCCTGGTATCTAACGTGCTGCTAGCACTCCGCCTATACTTAAGCTAAATTAAGTACACTAATACTAACACTAACACTAAGCAAATTAATTAAGCTTATGTCTTACAATAAGCTAACACTAACACTAACACTAACTCCGCCTATACTAACACTAACACTAGCAAATTAATTAAGCTTATGTAATTAATCTTACTTAACTAATCTAACTTAACTAAGCTAATCTAACTCAACTAAACGGTATAGTAGGTTAACGCATGAAAATAACTAATTAATACACTAAGCTAAGTAATTAATCTAACTAAGCTAAGTAATGGAGCGGTACTCAAGTGCTCCGCTTGGGTTTTATAGGCGGGACGTTAGGGCAGCGCCCGTCCCATTCAAGTCACACACAAACTTCGCATGAGTGCAACTATTCTAGTTGCGATGCTAGTACTTCGCCCGACCAAACGCGATTCTGGGATACTGCCCGTATCTCTGGTATAATCCTAGAATACCGTCCAACTACAAGCATTACGCTAGGATTCCATCCCACATCGAGCGAGACGTTAAGAGACCGTTTAGCGCAAGCGTTACGCTAGAATTTCACACGTCCCCCTAAGCGCTACGTTGGAATACCACTCAACAACAGACGAATTGCTAAGACACCGTCCGACTATACATGACTATTCTTGGACCGGACCAAAGACTAAATTTTTTAGTCTTTAATCGTTTACTCTGATCGCGCCCCTGTGAACGCTCTTACAAGCCCCTTTCCGGAATCCGGACTAAAGATATCTTCCTCAAGAACAAACTTGCTTAGGTATCACGTGGTTGCAAATACAGACCTTGTATTGTATCATCTCATGCACATCCAAGGGTCATAACTCACGGGTGTCCTGGAATGAAGCTTTTGGTAGGAAAAGAATGCATATGACGTTCGCGCACATGCAGATCTTGTGTATTTTGGAATGGAACCTCGACAGGGAAACGATGCATATAACATTCAAGTGCATGCTGTCATGATCATGATATTTTCTTGATGAAATCATGAGAATTCTTCATAGCTCTAGTGTTGCGATGCATGTGGCCACACGGCGAGTCTCTATCGGGCATGTGATAGACTGACGTCCTTAAACATGGTTTAGGTCGATATGAGGTATCACAAAGCTACGATTAAAAACCCTCATCATTCTCGTGGTGGTCCACTTGTAAGGAATATGCGTACAGTATTGTGCACTTGCATGGCCATTTATAAGAAATTATTGGCGGTGATTATGATGAATGCGGGATATATCTCGTCACAAGATTATGACATTTTGAAAGCGAAAAGCATGAGCCCTTTAGAAAGATATGGGGGGTGTCACTCGAAATTGAGAAAGAAACCCTTCAACTTGTGCAATAGTGAGTACCATTAATTGCACTGAGCTTAACTTATACAGAATCCTTTTGGGGGTAATATATACCAATCATTGAAGTATCATAAATAAAACCACAACTTAACCAAAATTTTAATCTAAATTCAGATTATAAATTTCTAACACTCAATAATTTTACTTTTTTTTATAGGATTTGGTACTGACAAGTAACGCACTCAAATAATCGATATCATTACCCTATAATTTTACCACCTATTTTAATAAAGAGTTAATAAAAATATTAAGACAAAAAAAGCTAGGTAGCCAATCAAATTTGTAAAGACGATTTAGGCAAGACAAAACAATCCAATCGAATGGCATTATTTAGCAATAGTTGTCCAAGCACATGCATACCAACAACTTTGACAATAATATGGCAATCCAAGTGGAAGCTGGATCTAGCTAGAGGCAACATTTTCACGTTAATGTTATTGTCTCCAGCGACTACACGACTAATTAATAATCAACTTTGTAAGTAGGGTGTATTTGAGATCTTATTGTTCTTCTTCACACCCAAGTATCATTTTGATACAAACCCAAATGGACTGTTCACGCAGAATTTTGATGCGATAAAATATAAATTCTTCTACAAAGAAACTAAAAGTTCGTAAGATCACCCTTGATTGTGCCGTAGAGCAACTAAAGAGATTAGGTTTGCCATATACGGTGGAAAGATCATCATCCATGCACAAGAGTAGGTATAGAACACGCAGTGGTCCCAGAGAGCATGTGCATTTGGGACACTAAATAATGTCTTTGTCATCTCTTGTTAGCTCTAAATGATTGAACAGACAAACAAGATAATGATAATCTCAAATTGTAAATGGAAGATAATTTTATTAGAAGACTTAGTTAAGAGAATTAAGTGGGGATAACTTGAGACAATGATACATGCATATATTCATATGTTATACCTCTTTAGCCTAGAGCCACTAATTACGAATCTTGAGATGATCAAAGTATATGATGTTGTTCTGTAACAATAAAATACTAAAAATAAATGATGTTAATGTTAAATAAAATTTTTAAAATTTAAATATTGATCTGAGGGTAGAGTCACTTGATCATCAAACTGTCCTTAACACAATAGTTCATCGATACGTCTCAAAAATAAGTGATGCTAAATATTCAACAGTGAAGTTGTGTCAAGGATAAAATTGCCCGATACAAGTATTGTATAGCATTATAATATTTGCCCACTCAAACGAACTCAACAACAAGATGAATGAAATAAATAAACAAGCAAATGCGCAAGCAAAGTAAGAAGAAGGGAAATTAGTCATGGATAGTAGCCTGCTCTGGGATGAGTTGGAATGAAGAATTTGATTTGTTTTAATAGGCAGAAATAAGAGAGAAGCAGCAACGGGGATTGATTCGCAATCAATTCAAAAACCGACAAAATCAATTCCTTGCTTGAAACGTGAAATTAAAAAGAAAACGCACAAAAAAATTAACTGTCCATTACTGTAAGAAATAATTTTTGGTAAGTAAAAAGTAAAAAAATTACCCAAATCATGCACCCCATATTAAATCAGAAATAAAAAATCTTAAATTTATTTAGAAAATAAATTAAAAAATAATCAATTTTGATTGACATGTGCACAAGCCCAAAACAAATCTATCACATAAAGCACAAACTTGGGTATAAAAAATCCAAGCACAATTACATCTTTAGTGTTTCTAATATGAGACTAAAAGATATCAACTTATTCACTCATAAAATGAATAAGAATCCACGGATACCCTTAGGTCCTATATCAATCCACACACCAAGACCAAAAATATAAAACTCATTTCCTCTAACATATGGCATTCCCATTATCAATTGAACTAATTATTTGATTTGATATAAGTAACATCAAATCAAACCAATGATAAGGTGGTAATCCATCTTAAAACTCAGCTTTCCATCGATTGAACATATTGTGTGAGGTGTCTGGTCAGGACTTCCTTGAACCACTTGGTACCAAACAGGTGTCCTACAATATAGGTCCTTCTAGTTATACGTGTCGCCAAATATCTTTGGTATGAAATTTTGTCGAGCTAGTGATTCTATAATCGCACCAGCCATTAGAAAATTTATAATACTGTGCAGTAGCAGTAGATCACCGTGCTAGGTGGAGTATATGCCAGCCACCCATGCTGCAATATTTTTATACTGAAGCATGCGAGATAATAAAACGCCCAAATTAGTTGAACAAGATTGACTTGATATCTTTATTAAATTAAATTCTCATGCTGTCCGAGAGTTGGGCGATTATGGAGCACAGAGGAGGAATCCTGGTACCAGGTGTTCTAGGTAAATGTATCTAAACCATAAAATAGTCCATTAAGATACAATCTCATATTTTGTCTAAATTCAGTGGATCTAAACTTACACGGCCCTTGTGAAAACAACATCATCATAATAATGCATAATTTTGTTGTTAAAAGAAAAGAAATTAAGCATTCATAACCAGTACACATAGATAATCATCCTGCTAAACAAATGCGCACTGATACGACTTGACGTTCTTATCATAAAGTGTGTGTTTCATTTCTAGTTTGGCTTCAAATACTAGAACTCAAAAATTATCCAACAAGTCGGCAAACACATAATCTTCGTATTACAAACACTTAACTTGTTTCTATTTTATTTCTTCGATATCGACGATAGTATGGTATAGTAATAAAATTATTAATATCATGATTTAAGTTCGAAATTCGGTTGATATATAAATTTTACTGATTAAAAATAAAATAAAATAATTCTTTCAAAACTTCATTATTTCCGATGATCTTCGGGAGTGCCTCTGAGACATTGACACTTGTAATCTAATCATTCATCAAACTCCCGTCTATAATGAAAAAAATGGTCCGTAGATACCACATCAGCAATTTCGTGAACTAAACTATAATCACGTCTGGAGATAGTCAATCCTTCATTAACTCCATGCTTTCTATCAAAATGAAAACAACGGTCCTAATTTCATCATCTCATTCAAGAACGGTTAGAATTCGTTTGCGTGAAATCCAAACATCAAAAGTCTTTAAAAAAAGGAGAGGGAGAGAGAGCTTTTTAAAGACCTGTCAACTCTTTTATAGAACCTAGAGACAGAAGAAACAAGAGAGAAGAAGAAAGATAAAAGAGAAGACAGAAAGTTTTTCATTTTCAACGAATTTCAGGATTAAATTGTTTCATAATTTGATTATTCCGGATTAAGTTGTTAAAAATTAACCAAAAAATTGTAGAAGAACCAGTTCATTTGGCCTACCCAGAGAGAGTTCAAACAGAGAAATAAGGCAAGCATTTTTTTGAATTTTTCAAAGGATTTATTTGTTTAATCAGGTGTATTTTCCATTTTTAATCGAAACAAAAATGAACCAAAAATTTCATTTTTTTTCTCGTATATGACTATTGACAGAGGATTTTGGAGCTCTGGTGTGTTATGTTGTTCATGCTTATAATCGAAGTTAAGTTAATGAGTTGCGTGTGGTACTAGTTTGTTTTTAGGGGTTTGAAGATGGAGTTTTGGGATTAGATGATTGTTTCTTTCCCGTTTGTATAAAAGTTGAAAAGTGTTCTAATTGTACATTTGTATATATATCCATTACTGTTTTTTTTTTGCTTTTCAAGTGGAGTTATTTTAGGTTGGATTATTATCTTAATCAGTTAACGGATTTTTTTTTTTTGTTAAGTTTTTTGTACTCAATCTTTATTTATATAAAGTAGTTACCTTCTTCATTTTTTTTTTAATTTTATTATTTGCAGAATTTACTCATCAATGCATCGCCTTTATTGAAAAAGCCCTTATAATTCAGCCCTAGTTTTTGATAATTTTGGGGAAGTCTTTGAAAAATGGCGATATCATTTACTAAATTTTCGTGGTGGTATTGGGGAGGAAAAGATCGAGAACCAACTGGATCATCCACATCATCTTTGCAAAATTCAGATTTTGGATTGGGTTTGAGAGAATCAGATACTGTTAAATTTACATCAGTTGGGGCCAAAATGCCATCATCATCCAGGAGGACTAAGCGAAAATGGAATAGTAGACAAGAGAGAAGAATTGATAGAGAATATGATGTTGTTTTAGTACCATCTGATGGTGGGTGTTTATCAGGTTCTGAATCAGATGATTCAGATTGGTCTATTGGTTGGATGGAACCTCATGCTCCTGAATTTCATAGTGGTGATGAAGGTGAGAGTAGTTTTGCTGTCTTGGTTCCTTGTTATGGACGCGGTCGTTACGAAGTTGGAGATAATTCTAAGAATCAGACTGCTTTGGGTGCCATTGGTGAACTCAAAAATGGGTATTCTGCTGGTAAGAATTCAGACTCATGTTCGTTAGAGGTGTCAATTTTGATTTTAGTCATGAGTTATGATACAAACTTCTTAATTGTTTTACTTGCTTAGTTTAATCCAGAAAACAACAGCTATTTGAGATTTGGGTTAGCAGGTGAGTTTGAAAACTTCACCTTTGGCGAATCATTTGATGTAGCAATTTCATTCCAGTTTGATTTGAGCTGTAGCCCAAATGAGAACTTAAGAGGTGTTATTCTACTTAGTTTCAGAGTTGTTGAGATTACATATGCTTGTAGGTTTTTAGATTCTGTTCTATTCTTGTGAGACTGAGACCTCTTGGATTTCAAAGTCCCTGAACTCTGCAATGTCTAAGTGAATAAGTGTGATAGTCATCTGCTAAAACTTGTTGAATCATTTATTGCTTGATTTAATTTTATTTGGCCTTAGGATGAGTTTTATTAGCTATAGTGGATTCCCTGCAGACCAAGGTGCTTGGGAGCCTTCTAGGATAATAGCGTATGATAGTTACCATGGTGATACTCCTAAGAACTAGGTTCCTGGAGCCTTTGAATCCTATACGAAATAGGCACTTGCCAGTTATACGAATTAAAACCTTCTTAGTATCAGGGGTTATCTACTTTTATTCAAAATGGGTACGCCTAGCTGTTTCTTGTGTTGCTAAATGGATTTTGAACTCCAATTTTTCTTAGGCATTTGTGGGAGTCCAGAGTCTCTTGGTTTCTGTCTGTTTAATTCTCTTTGATCACTGAGTTCAAACTTTGTCTAATAGTACTGATTCCTTCAATATAACTTAAATACATACTGATTCTTGTTTCTCTTTTTTGTGCAGAGGACAATAAGTTGGTGGAGCAGTGGCTCACATCTCTTCAGAGCAGCTGATATGTTAGATTTGTCGATTATTTTCATGTATCCTTGTACTTCTTAGTGAAAGCTAAAACCCCAAAAAAGAAGAAAACCCAGAAAAGGAAAAAAGAAGAAAAACCAAAAAGGAGAAAGAAGGAAAAATCAGACTGAAAAAAACCAAGTATTTTGAAAGAGGAGATTGCCGATTTTCAATTCCTGCAGCAGGTAGAAGGCGAGGTCCGCGAGGGTCACCATTTTGTGTAGAATAAGATAAAAAATAACTCAGTTTCAAGATATAGGTTCTCATTGCTTCAGATCTTTTTGATTTAGAATGACAGTTTTAAGACAGTATAACTCATTAAACTATTTGATTGATTTCTGCCAATGCCGCTGCTTGTTCTCCTTCTTCTCAATCCAGCGAGCTATAGAGAGAATGAAGGAGAAAGAAAGGTATATTTGATGCAAATTCATTGCTTGTAAATAAAAATTTAGCTTCTCTGTACATAACACATTCTTGCTGCTTTGAACTTACTATCACTACTAGTTTACTACTACTTGCTGTAAATAAATAACTTCTCTTATCAACAGACAGATAATAGTATCGATCGCTGGTTGGTTAGAGCTGGGCATGTTGAATTTTCTGCCCCATCTTTTGCTGTAAATAAACATGTTTTTTGTGAATAAATTCTATCAAAGAGTTGTTGATCTTGTTATTTCCCGTCTTCTTCATTGTTTGTATGCTTGGCGATGCTTTTCTCATTCATCACTTAATGCTAGATTTTCACAAGTACTAAGAATTGATAGTTACCTGTTAGTGAAAAATGGCGCAAGCAGATAAGATACGAAATGAATGTGTGTTTACAATTAGGCGAACGATACAACTGTGGGTACATGAAGACAATGTGGTCCGAATCAGAATATCATTATTTCGTATGCATAATGACTAGGTGGTCCAGCTTTTTTGTGGATCCTATCGTAACAGTTAGTCCCATTCAATTTTCGGCGATTTTGTTGTGGGTGCGAGATTTGTTTTGTCAGTCATCTACTTGCCAATTCGAACAAAAGAGCTAATGTGAAATTCATGATTTTTTTGCTTCTTTAAAGTTTGAGACTCATTATTTTCTTGCCTTTTTTCGAGGCGTCGTACCTATGGTTAAAGTCCATACGTTCCATAAGAAGTCAAAAAAGGATGAACACCAGAGGACCAACATGTTGGTACTAATCCACCTTCCAGTAAGATGTTACTGTCACAATGTGATGCAAAGAAAAAGAAGAAAAGAAGAAGATATAGGAGTTCACTTCATGCCCCTTCATGGTAGAAGTTGAACTAGAAGTTAGTGTTGGGCTTATCAACTGTGGTGCTTAGATGGACTTTGGACCTAGCCCACAGCTATTTTTTGGATCAATTTGGGCACTACTCAAAACTGTTAGGTACAAGTACCAATTGATTATACCATATATGATAGTATGCTAAAGGATGTCGAGTGGTTTATATTTATCTAAATTACGTTTTACTCTATATATAATTTTTTTTTGGTAAATAATAAATATTATTAAGAGATTACGAGATTTTAATATTCTGATCTCTAACAAAATAATTGCAAACTAGAGAAGGAAAATTATAGTAGCACTTAATATTGTTTTTATTTTCGTTAACAAGCTAAGAGATTGAATCAGCTACTTGGTTATCATCTTTGCTCGTAAAAGAAAAAACGCAAATTGAAAAACTTGATAAAGATGCTTTATTTTTTTATAATGTTCTTATTCTCCTAACAAACTGAAGGACCTACATTTGTTATAGATTGTATAACTAGTTTTGCATCAGCTTCTATGTGAACTCTATCCAACTAATTAACTTTGGCCCGATTTTGAGAGCATCACGTGCAACCATGTATTCTCCACTTTTCAAACTTAAGACTCCATCAACATAAGAGCCTTTAATGCTTCCACATTGACCTGCTTGATCACGAGTAACAAGTCCAATTCCATTTGGTTAGTAAGATGGTCAAAAGTTACATCAATAGTGATCTTAGTTAGTCATACATCTAACGGTTTCCTGTCAGAATATGCAAAAACAGTGCTACTAGCTAAGGAAAATGCATTAACGGACATATTAACACAAAGGTTGAGATAATAGTGAAACTTAAAAATGGAATTATAGGGTTTCAAATATTTCCCTTGAAAGACCAGATGATCCAAGAACAAATCATGAGAGTAGTTATCTATCTACTTGACCACTCTTCATCAAAAATATTCAAATTAGAAAACCATCCAATATTAATCCATTTAATAACTGAGTTGCAATTCCCTTTGACAATGTCTATGTTTATGCTTCTCTACACAGCTCTAGAGTGCTACATTCAAGCAGAAGTTGTTCCATTGTCTTCTTATCTTCCACATTTAATGTCCATATCTCTATTAAAGAAGGAAAACCTACATCTTGTTAGCATATGGTTGAGGAAGGGAGTTGTTGGGAAATAAAATAAGAGCGACACGTGTAAGACGATTAAGAAAG
>JAJJMC010025652.1:1011272-1091124 GCA_023531435.1 Papaver californicum
ATCTTTAAATCATTGGTTGTTAATGTCAACGAGAAAATTGACATAAATAATTTGGCGCTAGAAACAGGGACTGGGTTAAAGGATTTATCCTACCTGTTCTTGAAAAATAAATTTTTCTATTGTCACATATTTATCTTTACTGAATTTGAAAAAATGGAGATGGCATCTCTTTGGAAAGAAAAAGATTTTTAAGTTTAAATGGGTCAGTTTAAATATTTGATTGAAAAAACATATTTATAAAAAATGATAAAACTAGTTTCTGTCATTTTCTTCTTTAATAATTTGATTGAAAAATTATCTGGCTAACTTATGAAAGGTTATTAGAAATCAAGAGGAGAAGGAAACCGATCAGCAGATTTAGAAGAAAAATGTCTCAAGAAGCAGGCTCTGCGAATCAAGACAGTAATGATAGGCAAAGTTCCAGACAAAGAGAAGTTGAGAGTGATCCAGAACAACAGCATAGTAATGTGGGAAATCATTCAACTATCCAAGAGCTAACACCAAATGCCTTATCACAAAATCAGCTGTCACATCATGAGAACCCTGGAAATAATGTCAATTATCTTCAGAATCTGATACGAGAAATGAATGAAATAAGGAGAGAACAGAGGATCAATCAGGATAGAATTGAATTATTAACCAGAGAAAATCAAGTTTTAAAAGATGCAATTCGACGTGAACAGAGGAAGGCTGCAACAAGATCACGAAGTCCAGAATTTCTGAAAGACGTGCACCTAGAAATGAAAGAGAAAATCAGGATCAGAGGATGGTGTTAGTAGGATCATCATCACGAGCCAGGAGACAGAGAGAAAATCAAGAAATTCAACGTACACAATGGCAAAAGTGTGTCGAAGCAATGGAACAAATGAAAGAAGAAATAAAAGGACTGAAAAATAAAGAAGGGGGAAGAATAAAAGAAGTGTTAAGAGAGGCCAAGCGTACACCGCTGGCTCAACGATTGACAAATGTTCCATTGCCAAGAGAGTATAGCATTCCTGTATTTGATTGCTACGATGGTACAAAGGATCCAACCTCACATCTAAAATATTACAATCGAGTGATGTCACGATGGGATGGACATGAAGCAATTATGTGCCGATGTTTCCCTTCAAGTTTAACAGGTTCAGCATTACTGTGGTATGATAGATTGCCTGAGAGTTCCATCGAGTGTTATTCACAATTAGTGAGGAAATTTCTTGAAGCATATATGTACAACAAACCCGTTGATTCGGGAATAGATAGATTATATTCCCTTACATCATGGCCAGAAGAAACGGTACGATCTTATACCACCCGATGGCATACGATATGTCAAGCGATTGGAGATGTTGACTCAAGTAATGCAATAAATCATTACAAGTGGGGAATCGCTGACCGGAGATGTCAGCTTTTTATTGAAATTCATCGTAATAATCCCAAGACCGAGGGACAGCTCAGAGAAATAATAGAAACATGTGCAAGGTTGCAAGATGTCCAGGAACAAGGTCCTAGAAGCAATTCACGAAATCAGGAAAGCATGAAAAGGACAAATTCAGTTGACATATCAATAGAGCAGAAAAAGAAATTTCCTCACAAACCAGAATCAAAGAAATCAAAGCGCCCACGGCAAGGGGATAATAAAACATTTGTGCAACGATTTCAAGAAAGAGTGTTTACAAAGCTCAATATCTCATATACCGAATTATTTGATATTATAAAGGTTAAACCAGATTTTCAATGGCCATCATCAAGAGGCAATCAGCCTGAGTTTACGCAACGATCAAAAGATTATTGTGAGTACCATTGTTATAAAGGTCATGCAAAAGAAAACTGTAGGAATTTTATTATGCTGGTACAAAAAATGATAGATGCAGGAGAGTTAAAAGAATATATTCAGAGGACCGAACCAGTAGCTAGATCCAACAAAGGCAAAGCAGTACATATTCCGTATAATGAACGCACCATTAATGTAATATCACACTCAGAAAAAAGAGATACTGATGTGAATGCTGCAATCAATAAAAAGTTATGTAAAAGGATTCAAAATCATGAAATTTTTAAGGTATCGAGAAGAATAACGGAAGCCTGGGAAGACTGGATGGCATTCCCTTTAACTTTCTCAGCACGGGAAGTAAATCAAGAAATTGAGATGCACAATGATCCATTAGTCCTCACGTTGCCAATGTCAGGATGGAACGTTAGGAAAATTCTTATGGACGGGGGAAGCTCCTTGAACGTTTTATTTCATAGCGCATTTTGCAAAATGGCGTTCACAAAAGATCAATTACTCCCATCCCGGTATGTGATTTATGGATTCAATGGAATGGCCTCGAGACCCGAAGGAGATATAGACCTGCAAGTATCAGTTGGACCAATCAACATTCTAACGAGGTTCAGTGTAGTAGATGCTCCATCTCCGTACAATGCAATAATAGGGAGACGCTGGATACACCAGTTAAAAGGTGTAATTTCCACTTACCATCAATATTTGCGATTTCCAACACCACAAGGCGAAATGGAGATCAAGGGGGATCAAGATGATGCTAAGTTTTGTATAATGGCAGAAGTAAGAATGCATGAAGAGCAGGAACAACAACAACGAGAATAGAAGAAAAACCATAGAACCGAAGTAAAGGAAAATGAAATTAATCAATACCTGAAAAGGAACATTGAACAAAAGTCAGCAAATGAGTCAGGAGAAAGCAGCAAGAGTCAAGAAAATTCGACAAGTCAGCAGCTCGAAGGACCCTCATAGCAATTAAAGGGAACTCCAACCCCAATCGGGAATCCAAAACCAATTTTCACTTTTGTAGAAGAAACTAAAATTGTAAACATTGGAACTTTAGAATGGCCCAAGAAAGTACAGATTGGAACTTTGATGAAAGAAGATGTGGAGCAAAGTTTAATCAAATTACTCTGTGATTTTGTGGATATATTTGCATGGAAAATGGAGGATATGCCCGGGATAGATCCGAACATTGTACAACATGAATTACGAAAACGACCCGATGCTATACCATTTCGTCAACGGATACGCAAGGTTGCATCGGAGTATCACGGTCCAGTTGAAAAGGAATTAGTAAAGCTTCTAAGTGCAGGATTCATTCGAGAAGTGCGGTATCCAACATGGATTTCTAACATGGTGATCGTTCCGAAGAAAAATGGCGGAGTAAGAATTTGCATAGACTTTACTAATTTAAACAAAGCTTGCCCAAAAGATAGTTATCCACTTCCTAATATTGATCGATTGGTGGATGCTGTAGAAGGCCATGAAGCACTATCTTTTATGGATGGTCAGTCGGGATATAATCAAATTGCACTTGCTGAAGCAGATCAAGAGCACACAACATTCTTTTCTCCTCGAGGATTATATTGCTATACCAGGATGCCGTTTGGGTTAAGGAACGCGGGAGCAACATATCAGCGTTTAGTTGATGCAATTCTCAAACCATGGATCGGGCAAATATTAGAAGTTTATGTCGACGATATGTTGGTAAAAAGCAAATTATCAATTAACCATCTACAAGACCTCGCTCAAATCTTTGGTGTGTTACGAAAGTACAAGATGAAGATTAACCCGGAGAACTGCACTTTTGGTGTTTCATCGGGGCGTTACTTAGGTTATTTGGTTACAAAAAATGGAATAGAAGTTGATCCAGCTAAGATCCAAGCAATAACAAATATGCCATCACCCAGCAGTATTAAAAGTGTATAGAAATTAAATGGATGTCTGGCTGCCTTAAACAGATTTATTGCCAGATCATCAGAACGGTGCAAACCTTTCTTTGAAATACTCAAGAAGAAAAATAAATTTGAATGGAACGACCAATGTGAACAAGCATTCCAAAGCATAAAGAAGCATCTAGCTACATTGCCAGCATTACAGAAGCCGGAACCAGAAGAGATATTAACTTTGTATATATCGGCAACAGAAGATGCAATCAGTGCAGTGATGGTACAGACTAATGAAAAGATAGAAAAACCAATATATTATATCAGCAAAACCCTTAATTCGGCAGAAAGAACTTATACAAAGATCGAACAACTCATATTATCATTAGTCTTTGCCACTCAAAAGTTACGTACTTATTTTCTCACACATTATGTTCGTGTCCCGAGCAAGGCACCGTTACAATCAGTATTGAAAAATACGGAAAAAGTAGGAAGAATCGCTAAATGGAACGCCCAGCTAGAACAATTCAATATCATTTATGAGTTGCAAACCGCACAAAAATCTCAAGTTTTAGCTGACTTCCTTGCAGACTTCCCAATTGAAGAAGAATATAAAATTCAAGGTCTGATAATAAAATAAAATAAAATAATAATTCACTCATTCAAATTATGTTATCACATTAACAGTTTAGTTTATTTATAATTAAAGGATTACCCGGATGCGAGGAAGAACACCCACAAGATATTCTGGACTCGGTAAATTCTCAAAAGTGGGAAGTCTTTGTTGATGGATCCCGAAACAAAGAAGGAGCAGGAATTGGCATCGTGATTACTACACCAATGGGAGACCGAATGATTCATTCTTTTCGTCTTAAATTTGAAGAGCATACAAATAACATAGTAGAATATGAAGCTGTGGTTCATGCTTTAAAACTCATCATTGAATTGGGAATCAGCAATGTTCGACTTACAAGTGATTCGCAGTTGGTAATTCGACAGCTTGAATTAAAATATCAAACACTTGATGCAGATTTAGCACAATATAAAAATCTTGTTCAAATTTTAGCAAGCCAAATCCCAAACCTTACTTTCCGGCATCTGTCCTGAGACGAAAATCGACATGCTGATGCTTTGGCATTCATTTCTTCCATGTTAAATGACCCTAGTATGACAGCACTCAAAGTCGGAAGGATATATGAACCCTCTATCCAGATAACAGTACTTCATAATATGGAAGAAAATATAACAGAAGAAATTCATGGTCCTGCAATGCAAAATGTTCCATTTATACCTCAACAAAAAGGTGATCAAACAAGTGAACCGGATTGGAGGATTCCGATTCATCAATACTTACAAGATAACGTATTACCTACCAATTCTCAGGAAAGAAGAAAAATTCAACTCAAATCAGATAATTACCAACTTCGGGATGGAATTTTGTATCGAAAATCATTTCTTGGACCATTATCCCGATGCCTATCACAACAGGAAGGAATTCGAATACTTAAAGAAATACATTATGGGGATGCAGGAAACCACAGTGGAAGACGATCACTTGCATTAAAAGCCAAAACCCAAGGTTATTATTGGATATCCATGGAAAACGACTCAGACAACATGGTACGAAGATGTGAAGAATGCCAAGGATTTGCAAAAAAGATCAAAGCACCAGCCACAGAGCTCAATTCTATACTCAGTCCATGGCCATTTGCAAAATGGGGAGTAGATATTGTCGGTCCGTTAGTTGAGGGAACCAAAAAGAGACGATATTTAATAGTGGCTACTGATTATTTCACCAAGTGGGTAGAAGCAAAAGCATTAGCTCGGATCAGAGATTCCGATGTATTTACATTTTTATTTGAAAACATCATATGTAGATTCGGAATTCCCGCAGCCATAGTTTCCGATAATGGACAGCAATTTCAAGGAAGAAATATTGATATGTTATTTGAGACATATAATATTCAACAATACAGATCCACACCATTTTATCCACAAAGTAATGGACAAGCCGAATCCACAAATAAAACAATAGCAATGAATCTGAAGAAGGTATTGGTTGGGTATCACAAACGTTGGTGTGAACAATTGCATAATACATTATGGGCATATCGCACCACGAGAAGAGAATCCACTGGAGAGTCACCTTTTCTTCTCGCATATGGTGCAGAAGCAGTCATACCAACTGAAATCATTCTACCCACGACAAGAACAGAAGCATGGGAGAAAAATTTAAATATAGATCTAATGTTACAAAAACTGGATGATTTAGAAGAAAAGCGGGAAGTGGCACTCCAGAAAATGGAGAACTATCAAAGAAGGTTGGCACGGGATTACCACAAAAAAGTCAAATCCCGAAACTTTATCCAAGGACAATATGTATTACGACAAATTCCTGAATACCATCGAGACAAAGATGCTGGAAAGTTCGCACCAACTTGGGACGGACCATACGTAATACACGCATCAGCTGGACAAGGATCGTACTATCTCCAAAATATGCTAGGAGAAACCTTACAACATCATTGGAATGCACGATACCTAAAGCTTTATTATCCATAAATAATAGCACAATTTTGAAGCTGTCACAGGTATTTATGTCTTTATTTGATCTTTTATTTTACAATGAGATTCCCACTGAGTTTATATTTACAATAAAATTCAAATCCAGGAACATCTTATTCTGGAAAAACGCTCCGATTTGCGACATAATCTAAATTCAAATCCAGAAACATCATACTCTGGAAAACGCTTCGATTGGCGACATAATTAAAACTCAATGCCCAAAGAGGTACATGTCTTATTGGAATTTGAATAAATTCAAAAGTTCTAATAAAGAAGGAATGCCTAACTTATGGTTATCATTTTCAGAGTACGTTCGGGACCAACCCTGTATCTTACCCCTGGCCCGGGTTTGTTTCGTATGCGTGGGATCTGGAATTATATGTTTTGAGGTATATACACTTCAATCCATTGTACTCCTGAAGCAATATGATTAACCTAAAGATTTTATAAATATCATATTTTGTGCAGGAACAATGTTCAGAGCACAGACTAGTCAAAGATAAAAAATCGCAAAACGATGTTCTCAACAATAATAAGTCAAGCTACAATACAAGAGAGGATCGGGACAAAAAGCTAGAATATTTAAAAATGAAGCTACGAACAGTACAAGCCAAAAGCAAGTACAACTACACTTCAGGGTTGGACTTTCGGAGTGGTTGAGAAGGAACCACCGGAACAGCAGCACGACCATTCAACACGGAAGGATCATCTTGAGCCCGATCCAAAGCAGAATTGAACGACATCGCAATCTTAGCTTTGGCATCTTGTCTTACCCAGACAACATAAGCATGACTGTAATCAACTTCGGATTGAAGATCTTTAATCTTTTGCTGATCTTTTTCTACTTTCTCCTTTTCAACATTTAATTCCTTTAGTAGTTCATCAGCTTTTGATTGTACTTTTATCATTTCTTGATCTTGAACACTTAGTTCAGTTTGTAAATCCCAAAGTTTGATCGTACTCAGAGCCACATTTTTCTCTGAAGTCTTCAGCTCTTCAGTAAGGTTTGCTATTGTATTGTTTGCAATGTTAAGTTCAGCTCCTGCTACTGTTGCTCGGCCATTAGCTTCATTCATTTTCTTTTCTAGCACTGGAAATCAGGATGAATATTAGATAAACCATATAACACCATCAATAAAACAACCATATAACTAAACATATACCTCTAACTACATATTTAAATTCTGCTTCTTTAAGGGTTAAAGTTTTCAGAACTTCCTGATACTTGGATTCCGCTCTATTACGTCTCCAGGTATTCAACTCAATACTATCGGACAACTGTGTTAGTTTCTTCTTAACCAGTTCCATATCCATATTTACTTCTCTCGCATGATTGTTCAACTGAGTCATCCTACGCTGGAACCTAAACAGAGATTCCAAGTCTCCCTCTGATCCCATAAATGAAGGGCGGAATTTTTTTTTTTTTTTTTTTTAAAAGAAAAAAAAAGTAACGAACTATAGGAATCGTACCTAATATAGGTAAATACCAGAACGAACCATAGGATCGTACCCGATATACGTAAATGTTGGAACGATTGTAGGATCGTAGTACGAACCCAAAATAAAGCATGTACTAAGAAGTAAGGACAAACCTTGATTTTGATCTTGAAGCTTTTGATTTTGATCCTCAAAATTTTGAAGTTGTTGCTGTTGCTGGTGTTGCTGTTCTTGTTGTTGTTGAAGTTGTTGTTGAAGATTGTTGTTTTGTTGCTTGAGATTTTCAATTTCTCGCTGCAAATTTTCATTTCCACTCTTTGCTTTTGATGCCTCATTCTTGAACATTAGCTCCATCATTACAGCCCGAGCCTTATAAAATTTGTACGCTGCAAATGTACAATCGGTACCGTACTTAAGCTGAGGGAGAGCTTGCTGTGGAAAAGAGTACAATGAACTCCTCTGCCACGGTCAGAATCTCACTCAAAGAAGAAGGAAGACTGAGCGGGTATGGTTGATCGAAACATTCGCCTTCGAACCAAGCATCCCGAGTACTATCCAGCGAAGCTGCACCAATTGAAGCCCGTAGCCTAGCCATTGAGGCACTATCAGACTTCGATGGATCGTGCCGAGCGGAAGTATTTAGAAACCCTTTGGAAACAAACCATTGAAAGGCTTCATCTTCTTCACGCGCAAGAGTAACTCCCTCATCTTCCTCAGAAAAAGGCCATTGAAGGGGAGGATCAGCATCGGGCATTTCATCATCGTTATCGTAAGCAGGAATGGTAGATCGAGCTAATGTCCCGATGGGGGCATCTGATGTATGAATAACTTCAGAAGCATTTACATCCCCAACAGGGTGCGGGACATCAGGAACGACTGAAGTAGGAACGATTGGAATTGTACTTTCAGCATTAACTCCTTTAGAAATTTCATTTCTTTGATCTTCTACAACAACATTTTCATTTTCAACATTTTCTTCAACAGCAGCAACTTCGATCAATTTTACTATATTCTCTTCCTCAATAGTAACATCGTCTGCTTCCTCTTCCAGTAATCCAGAAAAAACTGTTATTGTACCACTGCAAGGGGCAACGTGCTCTATTTCAAAAGAAAAAGAAAGAGGAGAAAAAGAATCGAAGATACTGGAGGGAGCAGTGGCGTTTGGAACAGCTTCAGAAATAGATGAGGGTACGGAAGGCTGATCTGGAGAAAGAATAGGTTCTCCCACGCTAACGGGCACAGCGTTAAGGATAACATGCTGTCCCGATACTTCAGTTTAGACCGAACCTTCAGCAGTAGTTATAAGAGCGGAACTGCACCCCTCAACTAAATTATCTCTAATTTCCCCTTCTTCTGCTTCAGAAGGGTACGCTGGTCTTCTCAATTTCCTCTTTTTCTTTATTTCTTCAGGAAAAACTAACTTACGTTTCCCTTTACCCTCAATAACCTCTTCTTCTTCAACTCTTTGTCTTCCCTCAACAATTTGAATACCGAGACTTCGACGTGGAGGAGGAGGAGGGACATCATTGACAAGGTCAGAATCAGGTTCAATCTGAAACACAAATGTGTATCCCGTAAGGAATAATTTAACAACAATTCATAACAACATTGAAATAAAGAGTAACACAAACCTTATAATCGAATTTGTAGTCCTCGAAATTTAATCGCCAAGGGCAATAGCCTGGGAATCGATTTCGAAGCATTTGAATTTCATTGCTGGAAATATTACCATAAATCCAAGGACCTTCAATTACAATCGGAGTGCGATACCATTTATAATCATGATCCTGACGAATTCTCTCCTTTGTGGGAAAATCAAGCTTGGTTTTGGGAATATGTTTGATTTTGGGATCATCAATTTCATGTAACAAGGAAAATCCCGAATGACTTTTACGAGCGGGACTAACGCTCCATTTCACATAATTTTTCTTTGAGATACAATCTCCTTATGTGGCCTGAAAATTTTCAACAGTATAACTACTGCGTTCTGTAAAATCTGGAACGTAGCAAGAAAGATTAGTCCGCCCTTCACTTCGGAGATAACATTCGTCAAGAATACGCCACCAATTTCCGTTATACTGAGTAATGGATCGAGCAAGTCCATGGGGAGAACTACCACAAGTTGCAAGGACTTCAAATTGAAAGGGATTCTCTTCTTCGTATAAAGGAATGCGAAGTCCGGCCTCTAAAGCACCAGCAGAAATTAATAAACGATTGGGGGAATAGTTAAACCTCTGCATCGCACCTAAAGTTAACACATCGGAATTTGGATCAAAAAACGAGACTTTAAAGTCTTCAATATCATGTCTCATCTTAAAATTTTCAATGTCCATTGTTCGATAGCTACAAGATGCTTGAGAACGCTTGTTTCTAGAAGTGGGGTTAACAATTGCAGGAGCCTCAGAAACCGGGTTACGAACAGGCCGAGGCACGGCATATCTGGAGGAAGAAATTCTAGCAGGTCTTCCAGATTCTTGATGGTCACCGGAAGCATTGGGATTTCTGGACGACATGATGTTTTACCTGGAAAGAAAGTTTTAAAGGATCAAAATAGGAAGGAATCAATTCAATCGTATCTGTGAAAAGCTAATTATGATTAAAAATCAAAGTAAGATACCCAAAAGAAAATTTTTACATACCTAAAAAAAGGAGATAAACAATTACTTGATCAAAGGAAAAGTAAATATGTCTGGTGTTAAAAGCTCCTAAAACGATTGGGATAACGAAAGTACTTGAAAAAACTCAAGGAAAACAGAGAACAACAACTTTAAGAGGTAAAAGACAGGAGTGAACAAGACTGCATCGTATATAAAGCAAAGAATAGAAACCTTCACAATTTGGAAAGGCGTCAATTAAAGGCAAAGATTTGATTTCCTCGAAAAAAGGAGTAACTGACACAAACGTGATAATAAAAGTTACTGCTTCCGAAAAGTTCGCATAACGTGTGAAAAGAAGTGATAGGGAGTAATAATTGTTCTTTCACTTTTTTCAAAGACCTTGGATCGACCGTTAAGATCCTTTTTGAAAAAAGAAGAACAAGGGGGCAAGATGTTGGGAAATAAAATAAGAGCGACACGTGTAAGACGATTAAGAAAGAAACAATGGAATTAAGAAGGATGAGAAGCACGCAACCAAAGCCATATTAAAGTATCAAAACGGGACAGATGTGAAAGACTGAGCAAATCACTGCATGATTGACACGTAAGATCGGGAAAGTAACATCACACTGATCGAAACAGACAGCATTAAATGCATATAGAACGGGAAAGAAAGAATAATGATGAGCATGGAGCGGGAAAGTAAGGCAATAATTACTTTTATGACACGTAGGATCGGGACAAAGTTGATTCTCAAGGAACGAAGAGCACGTGTAAACCATGCAAGGTAGCGCACCAAAGAGAAAGCATGACCTGGCAATCTTATAAATATCCCGATCCTAATATAATAAGGAGAACGATAGTGGTATCGGGACAAGAAGGACCCACTACTAAATCTATAAATAGAAAAGAGCATTCAACAAAGAAGGGGTCGGAAAATTGAAGAAAAAAAAAGAGGAAGGAAGATTAAGAAGAACAGAAGGAAAAAGGTTATTAGGTATGTACTGTGAATGATTAAATCCAAAAGATAGGATATTCATGATAAAATTTCTGGCTTTCAATAGAAAATGTATTTAGAATTGTAGTTTTGATCAGATTTATGATCTGTAAATGATTGGATTGTCGATATGTTTATCAAATCATTATTCTTAAAGATGAATCTATGTATCAGTTCATTTGTTAAAATCTTATGTTGATTGTACAATCTTTAAATCATTGGTTGTTAATGTCAACAAGAAAATTGACATAAACAGGAGTAATGTATCCTTCATGAGAAGTGTTCGCCTATATCTTTACTTAGATGTGATAAAAGGGCTCAGTGTTCCGAACGTCTAGGAGTTGTGGCCGTTGCGGTGAAGTGTATGACAACTGAAAAATTCATATTTCTTCTGATAAAGATTTCGGTCACATTTTTCACCGAGCAAATGAACTCCAAATTCGGATTCTCTTTTTATAAACGAAAGGTGAGTCTTTTCTCTTCAAGAATTGTGACTAACCATGTTTCTACAGCCTCCGAAGTGAATGTGTGTAGACAGACATTTTTTGACGGGATTTAAGGGTTTGCTAACTCACATAAGAGGATGACACAATATCCATCGCAATTCAGCGCCGTCTCCGTCGTATCCGTTAGCCCCATCGCTATCGCAATATAGCGTCGTCTTCGTCATAGCCGTTTCCGTTGGCGCTGTCTCCGTCCTAGCCGTTTTCGTTGGCGCTGCTTCCATCTTAAACTAGCACCGTATCCGTTGGTGTTATCTCTGTCTCAATATAGCGTTATCTCCATTGGCGCCATCTCCATCTCAATCTAGTGTCATCTCCATCTGGCTCCGCCTCTTCATACCTTCATCCAAAATCTATTCTTTCAACTTATAAAACGCTACTATCACCTGGAGTCTCAGTATTAACGACGACATCAAAGATAATGTGCTCGTGACTCTGAGTTTGAAAATGGATATAACTTTCTTTATCTCTAATGATTCTTCCTTTCTCATTGGCGGATTCATCCTTTTTCCTAACCATGAACATAAGTTTGATGGGTTAGAAAACTCCAAATTAAAATAAATAAATAAAAATATAATATTCAGAAGAAAGGTGGATTAGTAATATATAAATTCATTCTAGAGTATATACGTTAAGAACTTACGGGTTAGAGCTATTCCTTGATGTTTTTACGGCTACCACGTCAGGAACAATACTTTGTGATTTGCAAACTTAGAATCTGGCAACAATGGGTGGAGAATTTGGGGTGCATTATATACAAAAATTATTCTTTTACGTTTCTACTAAAACATGCTAAAAGGGAGTGTCGTCCCTGATTATCGTCTAAGAGATATGTCCAAAACCCTATAACATGTACCGATCGAAAAATCTATGAATTATCTCTGGAATTTTCCTAAATTCGTATTGTCAGTTACTTTTGACCAACCAAATGATCCCCGAATTCATGGTTTCTTAATTAATAAGATAGCGGGTTCTCATAGCTTCAATAATTGGAGTCAACCATCAAAATCGGGTATCAGACGAGGATTCTACAATGTTTCTTGTTCAATGACCGGTAGTTGAATTTCCTGATGACGGACTTGACTGGAATTTTCTATTCCCCCATGCATATTTCCACCTACTTCAATATCCAAAGGGTATGTATACGTTATTATGAAGGCGAAACAAAGGTGGAGGCTCACTTGATGTTCACCCATAGCGTTAAAATGAATAGATTCCGCCATATCAAGTCACAAGACGTCATCAACACTAATACCAATATGAGTTCTTTTGACATAATGTAGGTACCAATATGATAAAGAGACACTGAATTAATAACATGTTTGACCATAATGGTTCTTCCAGCTTGAGTTAAAGACTTAGAAAACCAACTAGCAAGCCCCCTCTCAAAATTATCCTTGATAACACTGAAATTTTCTTGTTTGGAGTAACCAAAAAACAATGGAGAGCCTAATTTTTTTTTCTTTACATCTCATAGTCTTTAACTCCAAGAATTTGAGTCAAAGTGGTAGTTACTTCTTGTTCAGTGTATTTGCTAAAATAAACTGATGATTTTATCAAAGTTGATAACCTGACCAGATTGTGAGTTGAATTCATGAAGCAGTTGAAGTAAATTTTTTCTCTATTAGAATAAATAATCTCTTGTGCAATAACAATGTTATCACTAATTAATCTTCTGAAAATATAAGCAGTTTGATAAGGAGACCAATCTTTTCCATCAATGGCTTCATTCTATTAACTAAAATCTTGGAAATGAGATTATAAAATGCATAAACCAATTGGTCTGAAATCAACAAGGAATATAAACCTTTTCCTTTTAGGAATTAAGGAAACGCATGTCTTGTTAAGCTGTTGTTGACGGTAGGTTTTTGCCAAATATAAAAGCTATAAATTTGTGTCTAGTCCCGTATTAAAAATATATAGTTTGTATATATTATCTTGATTTTGCAAGGAATTGAGACTATATAATCTACTAACGGTAATATGTGATCTTCACTTATCCTTATAGCTTCACCCACTCAAACTCTCCGTACTTGTATATATATCTAAGTACATGTTTTTGTATTGAATTTTCATTAATTATTGAACTATATGAATGTCACTGGTTCTTGTTGCAACTTCTTCCTTATGTTCCCTGACTATACACAATTATATTATTCAGAACTAGCTTTTGTGCCATCCCCTTCCTTGACCATGTTTTTAAATACCGAGCTCCTAAGTAGATTGCCTAACAGTATGGAGCAACTTTAACCTGTTCTAGTACTATATTCCATAGTTGAATTCCTTCTACTTTTTCCATATATATAAATCAATATTTAGACTCCCAATGAGCAATATTGATTCATTACTGTTTCACAGTATTTTCGTAGGCCTTCAATATTTAAAGTCTGCATATATATATATATGTTATTAATAAATTATTAGATTTATTTATGTCTTCTCTTAGCTGAGTTATATAAATATTTCCTTTAAATTGGAATTTTATATCAACATAGTCATCTTTCGACAAAGATATACAAATAAACATGTATTCGTTGATATACAAGCATTAAAGAACATCATGGGCATGGATGGCCATGAGGACGACCCCAGAGGGTGTTATACCCAAATAATAATGCTGGTGCTTATAGCACCAAAACTATATCTCATTGGCGCCAGTTTCTTTTTTCACGCTGGGGCCAACACCGTCGCTGGTGACAGTTTCTCCATTTCTTTTTGATAGAACTAGCACCAACTTTCGTAACTCCTTTCTGGTGACAACGCTATCCCACCTCCAACATCCTCTACAACTTTAACTTCTCTTCAGCTCTCCACCTTCTTCTTGGTGCCATAATTTTTCGAGGTCAAGTATCTTAAACTTATTTGTGTCGATCGCTGGAACTAGAATTCTAATTGAGCTTGATGCTCACTTGAAGTTATCAAGACTCGACATACAGTGTGGTCAAGTGCATATCTTACTTTACTTTTTGAATAACTAAGTCTATGTTAGACTTATTAATCTCATTAGACTTAAATACTCATCGATCTAATTAATTAAAGTTTCATATTATGTACCATTGTTTTGTCTCAACTTCCTGTGTGGACTACTAATAGTGCTTGACTTACTAAAAATACCATATCTCGACGAGACATGCCAGACACGCTAGTTTTATTAGATTTGACACTTATAAGTCTAACTAGTAAATTGTCATAGTGAGTCTTGGCTCAAATAATTGATTAATAAGTCCTTCTTATGACTCAATCAACTCAACAATAGTAACACTTTTATTGATGGTGGATTTTTGACAAGGATGAAAATCGTGAAATCGCCCTCAACCCAACATCAGAAACGTAGAAATATTTTCATATATTTCCATCCTTGGTGCAACACTAATCCTTCGTCTTACTCATGTTTGTCTCGAGTATGAGCTACCTTCTCGAATCCATGAGTTGTAATATTCTATGAATAAATATCTCAGTTGAGATCATCACCAAGACACCATAATTGGTCATTCACATTATCACTGGGTACCCAGCTTACTCAGATGCCCGAGACTAGAGTCACTTTTATAGCTCATTGCTCACACTCATCGCTTAGAGTTCATCACTCAGATCCAATTGCTTAGAGCTCATCGCTCATAACATACTACTTACAACTTATCCCTTAGAGCTCATCGATCACGTCCTATTTATAAGAGTTCAACGCTCAGGACATGTCTATGACATCATCAGAGCTCAACGCTCAAGTCATGGCAATACAAATTACTCTAGACATACTAAAGCTAATACACTCCTATATCAGAAATTAATATCTAAGTGTTTGTTCCTTAACTCAGAGAGATACACAAATATATGAGAACTTGTTGGAAAACATACATGAAATGACATTGGTACAACATGTTGATATCTAGTGTCAAACTCTTCCTCACGCTGGAGTATTCGTATTGAAGCCATCCCCTTCACGCTGGTGTTAGCCATCACTTTCATGGTGTGCCCTCAGCTGGAACCAACCATCTCCTTCACGCAAGCGCCTTTGGATGTCGCTGGAAGCCTCTTTCACGCCAGAGTCTTTCGTTGGCGCTGGAAGCCTCCTTCATTCCAGTGCCCTTGGCTGGCGCAAACAGTCTTCTCACGCCAGTACGCTGACATCATCTTCCTACACCATCCCTTTTGCTGGAAACCAACTTATGGCGCTGGCCTAATGCCAGTGCCAAGTCTATCCTATCTTCGAGAGCACATTGATCACCTTGTTCCCGGTCCTTGAGAACTTCTAAAAATCTTTGACTTCGAATACTTCTAAATTTATGCCTTGCTACTTTTAAGCTAGTACATGTCTATTAAACTTGTTTTTTTCACTAGAATTGACACTGATCAGTCTACTTAACCACTTAGTGAATTAAGCGACTTGCCTCACTAATTTAGCAGGTTATTGACTTAACTTAACCAAAATAGTAGTAGTCCTACTATTTTTCTACGAGACATCAAATATGTTACATGGGGGAATTCTCATTGGGGTATTGGTCTGACGGTCTACGGAACCGTATGATGTGGCAACACATCCACAACGAGAAGGTAATAAGTAGTGGGAAGATTAGGATCTGCTTAGAGGATGATGGAGTAGTGGTCATACAATCCTCCTGAATTAGCAGACATGACTCCACTACAATCTCTATGATCATCACTTCTCCGTCTCTTCACAACTTCCATAACTTACGATAAATCAGTGTGTTCACTACAAGACTATAAATAGATGGCTCCATCTATTCAATAATAAGGACAAAATAGAGATCTATCCCAGAGATAATCCATTCTTCAACTTACACTATCATTTCTATCACATAGTGATTTTCTCAATCTTTTCTGCTTTCCTCCCCTAAGATCAACCTTTCATCTCCACCTTTGTGACCGAAGCAGGATGTGAATGGCCATTTCTTGGTTTAGGCTCGTCTTGTACAATTTTGATCTCTCGAACCTAGAGGAAAGTGAAGATAAAAATCGTCTTGCAATTTCTAGTTTTTAATTAATCAAGTGCTTATGACAAAATTTAATTATTGATTATATTCTAAAATTAAAATGCTTAAAATACTAAAAAATAATAATCTACAAATGAAATAAAACCTAGGACTCAAGATTTCATCACTATTATGTGAACTAGGTGATTGTAACTATTTTCGATAATTTTCTTTAAATATTACACGAGACGATTTGGGACAAAAGATTTACGTCTTGTTAGATATAGAATTTTTAATCAGTTATTTTCTCAAAAGAATTAACAATTATCTTCACTTTAAAATGCTAGTATCTAACAAATAAAATATATCACTTAATAAAACATTATAGGACACATGAAGAAATCATTATCATGATTAAACAAGAAATAAGGACCAAGAGATATATTGTAGAAAATAGTCACAACATGCTAGCAAACGTAGTAGGACTTCCTCTCTAATCCTAGGAGAGAAATCTAGCTAGTCATCTCAAAAAAATAGAAGAAGAAATCATTTTATTCATAATTATATAAGAAATTACAAAAAAGAACTGACCAGAGGCGTCAAAAAAAATATTGAAAGAATTAATGAAACCTTTTGGGAATTAATAACTATTAAGATAAAAGATAAGACCACGATTTTAACGACAACTCCTAACTGTGGTATGTCCTTCTTCTTCCTTCTTCCTGAATGTGTAGAATCGAAACTGAATTTTTTGTCTTTCAATCTGGCTCGCAGCCAGCCTCCCCATTCTTCTCTAAGACTCTTCTATTTATACTATAGCCTACCCAATTCATCAAATCTCCTTAAATATTTTCTTTAGTGGACAAAAATTCTCAGGAATAATTTTCTTTCCCTCGAAGAACTCTCGGTCTGATTTTTCTTCCCATCTCGATACAGTTTATTTCCTTTAAAAACTCTCGGTGTTTATTTCTCTATCAAACTTTGTAATATATGCTCGATGATACCTAGAGAATATTTTTTTCTTGTTTTTTAAATAAAATCTGCCGAGATTATCTTCTCTCCTTTTTTCTTACACATAATAACTATTTCAAGAGTTATTTTAGATTGTTTCGAGCCTTTTAATCACATACAACTCTTGCAAAGATGGTAAGAATATATCCTTGTTGTAAAGCCGAGAAATTCTCGTCAAATTAGATCAGCAGAATAGAGAGAGTAGTTTCCCCCAATTTAGTATTTGAAATTCAAAGAAGTGGGTGCCTTTAATAATTGAGGTGGGTGCCTTTATCATTTTTAAGCCTAATTTTCCACCAGTATTAATTCCACAAAATACATAAAAACAAAGCAAATAATAACATTAGTACAAAAATTAAGAACTAACAATATACATTATGGGGACTAATAGAGACACAAAAACGTTTCTATCAGAAATTACTATTCTCAGTACATTTGTTTTTCATTTAAAACAATTCTACTCTACTATTAATTTTCTACGAGACATCAACTATGTCATATGGGTGGTCTACGGCGTGTGTGGTGTAATGACACACTCATAATGGGAAAAAAACTGAGTCGTGTGAACGGTGCGAAATGAAAGGAGTAGAGGGCATGTAGCACTTGGTATTCCCTACATTGCAGACATGATTTCACCATGTTCTTCATGTCCTCCACTCTTCCACTTCTTCTCTACTTCCACTTCTTAGGAGATCAGTGTGTATAATTACAACTATAAATATGCCACTTAACCTATTCACAAATCATCTAGATTTTCATATCAGTCTTATTTTAGTATTATCCATAGAATTATTAACGCAGTAGTTTTTACTATAGTTCAACGACATCACACCCTGATCTCATTCTTTATCTGTTTCCTTCCCTATGATCAATTCTACTTCTCATTTGTGACCAAAACAGTATTCAGAACGGTCATTTTTTGGTTTAGCTAAGTCGTATTTGATTTTGATCTCTCGTACTCATTACAAACTTTAACTTACCCCTCACTTACCACTTTATTAATTTTACCTTCAAACAATTGTTTCAGAATAAAGCTGGTATGAAAAAATTGTTTCACAATTTGTCAAACATCTTCTCCAATGATATTCCATGTAGACTTGTAGAATCCTTCTTGAAATTTCAGGTCCAGGTGCATTCCAATTCTTCATGATTTTTAAGACATTTTGAAATTCTTCATTTCAAGGGATTTTAAGCAGATTTTTATTATCATCATCAGTGATCATGCTGGGAATAACACTGAAATAAGCATCTTCTAAAGTTGGATTTGAAGTAAGACTTATATTCTTAAAATGACTTGGTGTTGCAATCCATATTCTTAAGAAAAGAAACTCTAGATTCTTGCTAATAAAAATTACTCCTTGTCGTGTGCGATTCGCTAAGCTCAGCATTGATACCAACTACTTGAGCATGATTATCATCGACAATTTTTTGAGATTAAAGAGTATTAGGTTGTTCTTGAAACCCATCAATATGCTTGTTAATGTCTCAAGATTAAGTGATTCATGTTCCATTTAGAAAGTGCTTGTCTTGTAAATTGAAGTTTTATGACAAACTAAAAAGCAAGTGAACCAACAATACTAACATCCCAAGCATGCGCAATTTCATCAAAGTAAGATATATCATCAATCCAAGTAAGAGATATTTAAAAGGTTTCCAGCAGTGTGGTTGATTACTGTCAGGGAGCAAATATCAAAGGACTATGGTCACCACATGTAAAAGTTTAGGATTGAAGAAATGTATATTATATTTTCCATTACCAAGAGCAAGATCAATCTAGATTTTCTAGCACTAGTATCTAAGTTATTACTTGTCCAAATATAGTTTTAAGTTACCCATAAAACTTGTATCCTCAAGCCCACATCTCATGGGTATGAAATTGACTCATCCATCGGTAGAAAAAGAGGTACTTGCATTACCGTCAGGTGGATGGATATTGAGGTCTCCTAGAAGTATTTGAGCAATTTCAGCTCCGATTCATTTATAAAATACCATTGATCCTTTTTCATAGTATAATTAGAATACCCAGAATACATGTTGTTACTTGTTAGCCATTATGGTCTACATAAGTCGTCTTGTACAAACACTTAAAGATGTTATGATTGGCACCTAAGAGTTGAAAGAGAAAAACCATCTTCCAAGAGAAGAACTAAACCACTAGATAAGCCTATGGGTTCTACAAAAACATGATTAGTAAATTGACACAGAGCAAGTAAAGGCTTAAGTTGACATTTATCAATTTTCATTCATATAAGAAAATGATGTCAGGATTTTAAATTCTGATTAGGTCATGCAAGTGATTCCTAGTACCAACAGTGTTGAAACCTTGCACATTCCAAGATATTAGCTTCATCGCAGCGAAAGTCGAAACTAAGTTGGTGGTGAGTTTTTGACGAAAAACATGGGAAGTAAGTTTAAGATTTTACCATGAAAATTATTAATTAAGAGATGGGGGATGAAAGTTAACCAAAAAGTATGCACATAGTTGTAACTACTAGTGATGCAATTACTAAATATATCGATACGCTTAAGTAAAACAAAATAATTGGCTATAAAGTGATTGAAAAATTTAAGAAGTGTAGGAGTGAATGAAGGATGAGCTGAAAAGATGGATTACCAGTTTTGTAATATTCTTCTGTTTATCCTTTGTGATTAATCCATTTGCATATGCATCAAAGTTCCCTTCACACATATCCACATCTTTCAAAACAATTTGCAGATTTCAGTTGAGTTATCATGTTTCTTTTGGATCTCACTCATTTCCGGATTAATGGTGAAGATGCCATGCTCAGAATCTTAGTAGATAAGATTATTAAAGGTGTCATTACAATCAATATTAAGATAAGGATCGCAAGAGATTGGCTCATCATTCTTTGTTTTTTTGGATTTTCTGTTTTCATTCTCTGCATTTTCAGAAGAATCCATTGTGTCATTACCCAACATTCAAATTGTTGTTGGGATTTTTATTACCATCATCCTCTTTTGGAAAATGGGCTGCAATAAGTGCAAGCCCTTTCTCAATCTCATCACACCATACCTCAAGCTCAGCTGAAAACACTCCATCACAATACAATTGGTAAGCTATTTCATCACATTTACTACCATCATGGTCTAGAACATAAAACTGGTTGCAAATTTTCTAAGGTTTTTTCTCAAAATGATATTTTATACATACTTCTCCATTAGCAGTTGTTCGTAACCAAGCACCCCTTTTAAGAGGTTTATTCAACTCCACCTCCACTTTGATTTTAACAATTTTAGCATATTTTGGTTGACATTTCGGAGGATCTACATCAATTTGCTTGACCATATCAGCACAAATATCATCCACAATTTTCTTATCCAAATGCCCCAGTTGAAGGTTGCGCATTTTGATCCACCAAGCTTGATTAACGAACTTGTAATCCATTAGAAATATCAAAGGGTTGTATTTTTGAATAAACAACAGAAAACCTTGATATGTCAAAGAGCCTTAGCAAGTATTTCCCCTTGTGTTATTCAGTTTGGAACTTGTGAAAATATAAGTTAAAACCCATAGTTTTGATGGTCATGTTCTTGTATTTCTCCAAATAATGTTGACTTCTTCTTTTATATCAGCAAAAACCAGAGAGTCTGCTAAGATGATTCTACAAAGAACATTATCTGCGTTGAAGCTTTGAGAACTAGAGCTAGTGTTGGTAGCTTTCAATTCTGAGGTGATGATAGCAAGCTGGGATAGAGTACCTCTGTTTTCCATATTGCAGTTAAAGAAAGCTTGTTGTTTAGATAAGTAACGACTGATGAAAGTTAAGAAACTAGAGTTCAACCTTTTATCAGGATACCTAATAGGATGATAGCTGAAAATAACTTAGATATATTTATTTTCTTGGTTAAGAAATACGTGAAAGATTAGCATTGCAGAGATTTTAGAAGAGTGATTTTGGTGGTTTTTTGAAATTCAAATTTCATTGAATAGGGTGTTGAAAAACCGCAGGATATTCGGTTGATACAGTTATTAGAGTTGGCAAATCGGGTGCTGAGCTGTGTAAGATAGAAGAGCATAGTGATGAGAATGGGGATAAATTGGGTTACAGAATCGGCAACCTGGCGGTAGAAAGTAATTCAAAATAAATGGATAACTTGAGCAACCTCTGTCAACCTAATTTGATTTTCAATGGAAGTGAAAAAAACACTAATTCAAAGTGAAAACACAACTGCTACGAAACTTCAATGACCAAATGCCAATGAAAGATGCAACTGGTAATTATAAAGGTACGAAACATAGAGAATCCTGTAAAAAAACCAAAAAAATTATTTATCCATAAGATTAAAAGAAAAGGATCCGATTGGTCATGAAAATCGTAAGGTGCTGCTCTTCTCGAATCCCAGCATACCCCTGAACCTCTTAACATTACACCACTGAATCCTCGATCCTTTGCTTGCTGTGCAGTGACAGTACCAATATCAACTAAGCGTTGTTTCCAGATACGATTGCCGGTTAACATCTCTTCTGATTTGTCGATACGAGAAGCAAATTGTTGCGTGAAGGAATCAATATCTCGACATGAGCCAAGAGGCAGATCTTGTGCCACTCCAACAAAAAACATCAGTACTCCTTCCGTTTTAAAAAGATAAGTTGGTTTATATAAAAAAAAAGTCGCATGTTTAAAATTACTTTCACATGGGACCGATCCTCTTTTATCTTTTAACAAATTAAAGAAACCATTCCTTTCTCATATTTTTTTATTATTAACACATGAAAAGTAAATCTTCTATAACGATTGATTTTCTTAATTCTTATGCAAAACCAAATAAACCTTTTATTTTGTAACGGAAAAAGTAAGTCTTAAAAAAATCATAAAAAACTGATGTGATAAGGATTAAAACATTAGGTATGAAGATTGACTAAGAAAAAAAATTTAACCTAGTCGAACCTCTGTGTTGTTCTGCGTAAGTGAACAATACATTGAGTTCGGCTAGGAAAAAAAAACAATTGAACCTCTGTGTTATTATGCATTTATGAATAACACATTGGATTTAAATATTTTAATTTCAATATATTAACAAAAATATTGTTTATTTTACGAAATGAAAATTCGCCAACTTCAAATTTATTTCTTGAATGACTTATTTTGGTTTATAAAATCTCAAAAAACGGATTTTCTTTTAAAGTCTTAGTCATATAACTCTTTTGTTTTTTTAATTTATGAAATGCTCATGTTTAATCCAATTCATTGTCTATTAATACTAATTATTGATTAATAATATTATAAGGATAGTCATTTACAAAAAAAAAAAAAAAAAAATCGGAATTAGAAGTTTAAGGTTTAAATCAAGGTAACCCTATTTTGTCATTTTCTGCCGGAATTCTTTAGCAGTGTCCAAAATAGGATCCATTTTTTGAATGACAAGTAGGAGCACGATGCCGTTGAGATGCCTTACAGCTTTACATGTGGGTATCAAGAGTCAAGACCCCTACTCTTTTTGCAGTCTGATTAAGTCATGCACTCCGCGAAGTACGATTTCCTATGAGTATTGACCAACAAGAGTATTTTCATGCGTAAAGAGTTTAATACTTTAATACCGAGACACCTGTTTATGAATGAAGTTGACCCCACCAAACAGGAAATGACATGCACACCTTCTTCTTTTCCTGTCAATATCACTGGCAAAATAAATGCATTCCTTTTCAAGAGGCCAGCTTCTGACAAAGTCACAAATTTGAATTCCAATCTAAAAACTTGATTCCCCTCAGATTTTGTGAATTCAGAGTTTAAACTGGATTTAGAGACACGGAGAAAAGATGTTGCAGAGGGCTGCAAGCAATGCGTATTCATGGTGGTGGGCTAGTCACATTAGAACTAAGCAATCTAAATGGCTCGAACAAAACCTTCAAGGTAAAATTTCCCTTTTTCTTCTATCAAAATAAATAAAACAAAATAAAAATCCCTTTTTCTTTTTTCTTGAGCAATTCAATCTGTGAAATAAGTTTTCTTTGATTTGATCAATTGTTATGTAAGCTTTCTCAAAAAAGATAATAAATAAATAAAATAAAAATCAATCGTTATGTAAGAACACTCAATTAAACATTTCATTTTGCAATCATGTTCTTACTTTTTTTTCTGTGCAACTAGTATAGCCAAATTAAAGTTTCTAAAGCCCTTAAAAGAGCAAATTACGGCTTATGTTTTGAGAAATTTTTCTTGAAATTATACATAGTTAAACTATTTTTGTAATTAGTTTTTGTAGGATACTACTGATCGATCTTCAATAGTGATAGTGCAACATTAATCCATAAGTTCAAAGAGAATTTAGACTAACCTCAACTTATGAACCTTGTGGGGATCTTAGATATGGAGGAGAAGGTGAAGTACATGCTGAAACTCGTCGAAGGGGATGGTGATTCGTTCGCTAAAAGGGCGGAAGTGTATTTTAGGCAAAGGCCTGAATTGATAATCTTCGTGGAAGAGGCATACCGGGCGTACAGAGCCTTAGCCGAGAGATATGATCACATCTCAGGTGAGCTACAAAGTGCTAACAATACTATTGCTACCGTCTTTCCCGAACAAATTCAGTATGCAATGGACGAGGATGATGAAGACTATGATGGTTCTCCGAGATATACTCCACGTCCTGTCGATCAATTAAAATTATCTAATGATTTGCCTCAACCACCAAGAACGATGCCCAAGGTACTGAGTTTTCAAATGAGTATTAAGAAAACTCCGAAAATGGCTCCTCCTCAAGCTACTATTGCTGCCCCGAAATCAAATCTTAGCAAAAGTGAGGCACTCGAACTGATGGACAAGCTTCAGAAAGAAATTTTGGCTTTACAGACGGAAAAGGAGTTCGTGAAGAGCTCATATGAGAGTAGGCTTGCAAGGTATTGGGAAATTGAGAATCGGGTCACGGAAGCACAAGAGAAGGTTTGCAATTTGCAAGATGAATTCAGCATGAGCAATGTGATTGATGACGACGAAGCTCGGACTTTGATGGCATCCACGGCTCTAAAATCATGTCAAGATACTTTGAGCCAGTTGCAGGAGACACACGGGAGATCAGCAGAAGAAGCTAGAATAGAGAATCACAGAATCAAGGTTGCCCAAGAAAAGGTAGAGGCTCTTAAGAAGAAGTTTCGTCGTGAACAAATGAAACAATGGAATCCATTTGCTAGCGATGAAGATTTAACGGATTACACTTCAACCTTGGACGAAGAAGTAGAAATCTTACGACAAGAAGATGTTGAATCAGAGGCTATGGTGAAGAATATCAGAAAAAAGTTGAAGATGCACTCTAGCTCATCCCTCACTGCCACAGAAATGGCAGAAAAGATAGACGAACTCATAAAGAAAGTCATCGCCTTGGAGACCGTGGTCTCCACTCCGACAGGTTTGATAAACAGATTAAGGTTGGAAATCGATGAGCTTCAAGAACGTCTGAGAAGTTCCGAGGATGACAAGGAAAAACCAAACAGTTCCAACGCCAAGCTGGGAGAATCAGAGGAGAAGTTGCACGAAATTCAGGATCTTAACAGGAACATCGAGTATCAAAATAACAGCTTCAAAACTCAGTTTATTGAAGCACGCTGTAACCTTGAGCATCTCTCAGAGAAATTGCTATCCATGCAACATTTGGAAGAAGACGAGATTGTGACAGCAGAATATCAAAAAGAAGACGTCGGACAAGTTCTTAGTCCGACCCAACAATTTGATTTTGGAGAACTAAACGATATCGTCACTGCATCCAATGATCCAGCAAATGTCACCGACAAGATGAGCAGCATAACTTTTGATGATCTTTATCAAAAATATGAGGAGCTAAATCTGTCTAACGAAGTTGTAAAGCAGGATCCTAGTTTTGCAGATGCTGATCAAAAGGAAGAGATACAGGAGGATGAACCAAACTGGCAGCAGTTATTCATGAACGGTTTGGAAGGTAGAGAGAAGGCTCTATTGGCCGAGTATACTATGGTTCTTCGAAATTTCAAAGAAACAAAAAGGCAGCTTTCAGATATAGAGAAGAAAAATCTTGATACCATTTCCGAAATGGCACTGCAACTACAGGAGCTAAAGAACTCCAATGCCATGAAGGATGAGGAGATTCGTTCGTTGCGTCAGAAACTAGACCTTCTACAAACAAACTCCGATGATGACCTAAGTGACTCCGCATTCGATGACTTACGGAAAACCCCAACAATGAATTCGGAGCACCAAGGCGTCAAATTTAACCAAGATCAAGGTTTTGAATCCATTTTGAAAAGGAATAAGTCACTTGCATATGGAGAGAAAGGAAATGAGGATCACTTGAATAGGAATAAGTCACGGAAGGAGTTAAACATTATTCTTATCAATGAACACCAAACTCTCACGTCAATTGAAGAAAAATTTAGAAGGAATATTGATGAGTTGTTGGGGGAGAACTTGGAGTTCTGGTTAAGGTTCAGCACATCTTTCCATCAGATACAAAAATTCCAAACTGTAATTCAAGATTTACAAGCTGAATTCTCGGATCTAAAGGCGAATAACAAGCAAGATGATGGTTCATCTCCCTCCAAGACTACTTCTACTGATAAGTCTCAGAAATCTCGTGCACGCCCACTCTATGTTCACTTGAGAGAGATACAAACGGAATTGGATACTTGGGTGGAACAAAGTGTATCACTCAAGGCTGAATTGCAGTCTAGATTTACATCTTTGTGCGATATACAAGAGGAGATTTCAAAAGCGTTAAAAGCAGGTTTAGAAACTGGAGATATGGAGTTTACTAGTTACCAGGCTGCAAAGTTTCAAGGGGAGATTTTAAACATGAAGCAAGAGAACAACAAGGTGGCAGATGAACTCCAAGCAGGTCTAGATTTCGTGAGAGGATTTCAGTTTGAAGTTGAGGCGACACTTACGAAAATGAATGATGAATTCAAGCTGTCAGGATCAAAGAAAGATCAAAATGATATAAAACATTCAATTCGATCTCGAATTCCTATGAGGTCATTCATCTTCGGTATAAAACAGAAAAAACAAAAGCCGTTAGTTTTTGCCTGCATAAATCCAGCATATCAGAAACAATATAGCGATCTTAAAGGTCATATTCCACTTTAAATCTCAATTTGTTTGCGGATTTATTAAATCCTATAGTATATTTATTTCTTAATTCTTGTTTCAGTACTCAGTAGCATCTTGAGGTTATTTTTCGTCTCTATCCAGTTTGGAACTGAAACTGGTTTCAAGTTTGAGATCACATTTATTTGGTCATAGTTGTCTGTCTTTTCTATTTCTCAACTTTTGTACAAAAGATATGTCCAATGGAACTTGAATTACGCAGCCAGTAAGTATTTGCAGCACAATAGTGGTTTCTGTAAAACTATCATACATAAAAAAGGGAACATTAAAAGACATTGTAGTCGGTCACGGATTATATGATACTACCTCCGTTTCAGCACTTCTGCTAAACAGAGGGAGTATATTATACAGTACAAACATCTGATAAATCATGTCGATTCCGATTTTGATATAACGCTGAACCAAAATGGTTTTTATTGTTCATATATAGTTATGGTGTCTTTAACAACAAACGTTGTTTTTCGCATGTCAAACTATACTACTCATGCATGGAGAGATGTTTATGTACTAGAAGCAACATTACTCATAGCAGCAATTTGCATTTGATCATGGCTCCTTAATAGTACCTAATGACACTTCATATACTATATGGGCTCCTCTCCCCTTCGCCATGTGAAGACCAACATGATGCATCAGCTCCTGCCATGGAAATCGATGATAATAAGGCGCAGCATCTATGTTTTCATTCACCTTAACATAGTTCTCACATTAAAGGAAGATAACAAAAACTTCCAGATAGCAGAGTTAAAACTTAAGTAGTTGTACCAGAATGTATACCTGCGGATGAGCTACTGCTCCTTTGATGCCTTTGGCTACTGGATTAGGCAAATCAAAGGTAGCACAACCATTAGCATAAACCACCACAGCCTTCAATGGAGCAAGCAAACCAAGATTCCTCGCAGATAATGCAGAAGCCACAAAATCAAGAACACAGATATCTGTACATATGCCCACCACTAGTATCTTCACAAACCCCAAAAAAAAAAATTCAAACTCAAAACCCTTTGCTTCAATTAATCAAATAAGTAACGAACAACCAATAACGAAGAATAAAAATACTTACAGCTTCAATTCTGTTGGTTTTAACCCAATCAACAAACACATTAGAACCATCATCCTTAAAAGAACCAAGAAATCCATCAATGCATTCTTTGCGTCTAATGGTAACGTTTGGTTCATCCTCCAACCATTGCAAAGATGGAACCAGTTTTGATTCATCAGTACCAATTAGACAATGAGGTGGATATGGATCCTCAGGTTTACCAGGATGATGTGTATCAATGAAGGCAAATATTGGCCATTTCTTCTCACAGAATGTCCTAGAGAGCTTCACAGATTCTTCTACCATATTAGAGATCTGTCTATTTGGTAAGACTGGTGCCTGTCATAACAAACCCATGTTTTCAAATTTATGAATCAAGAATGAAAAAACCACAAATCAGACCCCCCCTCAAAAAAAACATAGAGAATCAGAAAGCATTACCAGATTGCCAGAACCAACAGTACAAAAGCCATTGACAATATCAACAAGGACTAATCCAGTCCTGGTATCATCAGACAATACCAGTGATTCTGGTTCTGATTGATGAATTGGAATCTCTTGTTTTACTAAATCAATAAGTGATTGTTCAGCTTGTTGGTTCACCATCATCTTAGTTTTGAAGAAGACAAAGAAGAAATCTGAGTGGGGAGATTGAGTCTTAGATTGACACAATATTTAAACGCCTTATCAGCCGTCGTACTTGGAAATTTGGAAAGATAAGTTTTGGAACGTAACTAATTTCTTAATTGATATAGGGACCACTAATCACATAGAATATTAGGTAGTTATGAATGGTATCTAGCCGTTGATCTGAGTTGTACATAGTTGACCAGGAAAAGATATCCACATGGGAGAGTAATCCATAAGAACGTCCACAATGGTCGGAGGGAAACACGAACCAAAGAGTAAATGTAGTCTTTCGTCCAGAAAATCCAGCCATAACGGGACGAGTGAATCTACTCTTTGGTCCAGAAAAAGTACTGTTACAGAATAAATTTGAGATTTTTTCTGGACTAAAATGGGTTTAGTCGAGCGGTGGTGTAGTTGTCCGCTTGATTCTAAGCGGGTGTATAGTGAAGCGCTTGATGTCAGGCGTTATTCTAGCGTAACGCTTGAAAACATGGGTGGTAACCAAACCTCCGCCTGATCAAGCGTTCAGCTAAGACTACGCCTGATGGAGCGGGCGTCTAGGATCACGCCCACTAACAGGCGGTAACCAAATCACCGCCCCATTGAAGCGTAACTCTAGAAAACCGCTTGGTCCAAGCGTAATGCTAAGGCTCCTCCCAACATGGAACGGTATCCTAAACGTCCGCTTGAGTTAGTATTAGTGAAGTTAAACAATAACCAATTACCATTGTGTCGAGCGTTTAAGTAGGATAGCGCTTAGTTAATTCAAATTAGTGCAAGCGTAAACCCATTAAACATTAGTTCGTAGACTACGCTTGAATTTGTAATTAGATTAAGCGTAAACCCATTAAACATTAGTTTGTAATTCTACATGCCATGAGTTACTAATTAAACATTTCAAACTAATTAAATTAAGTTAATTAAACTAATTAAATTTTAATCAAACTAATTAAACTAATGAATAGACTAATGAAACTTTAATTAATAGACTTAAAAATTTCAAACTAACTATGAAATGAAACGATATAGTAGACTACTGCCCCATCAAGCGTTGATGCATCCATCCGCCTGGTGAGTGAGTGTTCGTCTATGGATCCACCCGCTGCTTCAAGCGGTTGGCTAGCTGCACGCCCGTACTTTTCCGCACACACTTCTCTTGCACATGTACACAATTGATCAGGCATAATGCTAGGAAACCACTCCATCAGGCGTTTGTCTAGTAAAGCGTCCGTCTCTTGGGCGTGCGTCTAGGAGTCTGTCTATCATCAGGCGTAATCTTTTGTTCCCGCACCACATCAAGCGTTCAGCTAGACATCCGCCTCATGCAAGCGTTACGTTAGACAACCGCCCGTCTGAACAAGCGTTACGCTAGACAACCGTCCAACAACAAGCGTTTTACTGGAGGACCGCCCGATCATTTTTAGTCTCTGGGATGGACCAAAGAGTAAAATTTTTACTCTTTACTCTTTGGTTATACTCGTACCATTGTGGATGTCCTAAGAGCACCCACAGTCGTGCGACTAAATCATGGACCAAATCCAAATTTGGCATTTAGTCCATCCAAATTCAATCATAGTGGGGTGATCAAATTTGGGTTTTGGTCTAGTATTTTTACTGTTTGGGATCAAAAATGATCTCAGAACTGGACCAAACCATATTATGGTGGAGCGTTAACCTAGTCATGCGTCTCGTGCCAGGCGTGACGCTGGCTCTCCGTCTAGTGCCAGGCGTTTAACTAGACGTGCGTTTCATTTGTCAGGCATGAAGCAGAACTCTGCCCCCTCAGGCGTTCACCCAAGAGAACGTCCAACGAGGCGTAACGCCAGAAGCACGCTTGGTAATCAGGTGTTTGCCTATATTAACGCCTATATTAACGCCTGTGTTGGGCGTCTGGCTAATACAACACCTGTTGTGGGCGTGCGCCTAAGAGAATGCATGTGTGTGGGGCGTGCCGCTAAGTGAGCGCCTGTTTGTGGGGCGTGATTCTAAGCGAGCGCCTCCTCTTCTAACTGTTGAGATAGTCGTTGAGATTTGTTACCGTTGATTTCTTACTGTTGTAACGACTATATTTTGGTATACCTATAAATGAATTGGTTGATTGAGTATTTCATATAACACTAACCCATTTCCATTTCATTTGTATACGAGAAAAATTTCGTTCTTTTTCATATATTTGTCTTTCAAATGGCACCAAAACCACGAGGTCCAAATTTTACTACATTTGGAGATGTAACGATGTGTAGAATTCATTTATCAATATCTCAAGATTATAGTGTTGGTTCCGATCAATCAGAAGAAAAGTTATGGTCTCGCATCTTAAGTGGGATGAAAGAAGTCATACCTACAATGCCGGGGTGCACTTGGACCTCCATTCAGAAACGATTTCAGGGAATAAGTAAAGAAGTGGCGTTTTCTCTACAAAAGAGGCAAAAGTGGAACGTGAACACCATACTGGATGGGGCCCCGAAACAAAGGTAAGTACCCGTTTAATTTTTGTCCCGTGCATTATTATTTTGAATTGTATATCATCAACTAAACTTTTTTAAAAAAATAACAGATTGAAGAAGTAAGGAAGCTTTTCAAGGAAGCTAATGGTGGCAAAATATTTAATCATGAAGAGTGCTACGCAATTATGTTAGAGAATATCAAATATTCACGACGATCGACAGCTGTTTTCGATTCATCACAAGCTGAAGAAGATTCTGAAAGTGGTGAGGAAGACCGGGAAAGATAGGAAACAAGCCAAGAACATTCCAGTGGCGATGGAGAAATATGAGATATACCTAACACATATAAACATCATATGGGAAAAAATAGGCGAAACGACTGAAGAAAACAGGGAGAGTAAAATCCAGTGGCCAACATGAAATGATAGAAATAATTATTAAAGAGCAACAAACCTTCAACACCAATTATACAGAACAAACAAATGAAGATGGCGCAGAGAGAATCCGAGTTTGCAGCAAAACTAGCTGAGTCTTCGGCAAAGTTTGCAGCAAAACAAGCTAGGAAAGAAAAACTTGACGTAAAGAAAGAAGCAGACGACGAGTTTCGCATAATGATGATGGATGTCTCCGGGTTGGATGTCGTAACAAAAGAGTACATCGAACTTAGAAATGTATACATTTCGCAAAGAAGGAGAAGTCAAGCTTAAAGTATTCTCGGATTAGCTGAAACCTTAATTATTTGGATTATTAATAGATTGGCAGTTTCAGTTTCTACTTTTATGATTTATATATTTATATATCAGATAAGTAGCAAGAGGTTAAAAATTTCCAGTTTAGTTTTGAATTAATAGTGTTATTTTAAATGTTAATGAACTTCCAATGTACCTTTTCCTTGAATTAATGAAAACTTTAAATTTTGAGTAATTAAGTAATTCAGATGAAAAAGAACTACCAACCACTCATTTTTTCGCATTAACATCAAAACGATAAAAGACTACACACTCAAGATACGAGCCTATCTACTCTTCTCCTACATGAGTAGATAAGTGAGATTGATTAACTTTTCAGATTGACAAAGTAAATAATCGAAATGTTGGATTCCACTGAATGGACTTTTATTATGGACCCACCGGTCTCGGAAAAAAAGACTCGTCACTTCTTTCTATATCACGCTTTAGTCGTTGCACGGGGACCAAACACCTTTCATAATTAGGCGTCGACAATCTTTCTAGCCATCCATTGAATAGACTGTTATTAATTACCCAGTAGTTTGGAACAGAACAAAGTCGTCACTTCTTTCAATATCATACTTTAATCTTTTATTGAAAATTAAAAAATTATTTCCATTCAAAATAGGCCATATCTTCCACATGTCAAATAACCTAATACAAAGATTATTTTTATCTCTCCTTTTTATAATTATGGCTTACGGAAATTTTAGTATTAATGCAGAGAATTTTATCATAGAGGAAGATTTATCTCTTTGTCAAAACATAATATTATATTATCCGGCAAGTGGTCATGAACTTCGGATGAATGGTTCAATGAGCATGAAATGGTTAGAACATATCCATGCTAACTTTTGTAATAAAACCAGTAACCCCAATAACCGGAACAGAGCAGACTTTTTTTGTCGGTTTCAGGAAATAGGTAGGGCAATACTACAATTTTCAACTTTAACCGCTAAGGTGAATGAAAGAAGAATTAAGAAGGAAATAGGTAGGGCAGGTACCAACCTCATTTCGGGATCCTAAGGGTGATGGAAAAAATATAATCCTTTTGTGTTGATTGTTCTTCGAAGATATCTAGATCGTCATCCAGGACGTCATACCACTCGTTGAAGGTTTGATTATAGGTTTGTGGGTATATCTCTTTTTAAACCCTCACTCGTCCGTTGGGGCCACTTAATGGTTTAAAGGCTTGTTGCACGTGCTAAGTGCAACCGCAACTCCTGCAAAAATGAGATATCTTAACATCTACTGATATATTGTTGTTCTGAATAAGTGATATTGGTTATTTATGATACTTCCGTTAATTTATTCATTACAACGTAGTAAGCATATTGATAATACAAGAGCTAAAAAGTAGACATAAACTCACTTTCGCAGGCATCACGACTGCAGTTAGCATGTGCAGCAAGCCTTTAAACCCCTAGATCTGATCATAAGTGTTCGATCAAGTCATTTCGAAAACGAATATACGTATCTTTGTTGTGTACTGCACGTCGGCGTTGCTCAACTCTCATTCTCGAAAGTTCAGCAATATGTTGTCTCGAAATATTTACCGGTGCATGGTTGCGGCGTTGATCGTATTCATGTGGCCAATCACCGGGTAGACGCTCATCCTCCACTATCATATTATGTAAAATGATAACATTTTTCATGATATATGCAAGTACGTCTGGATTCCATATTCTTGTAGGTTGCTTAACGATGGCAAATTAATTTTGCAGTACACCAAAGTCTCGCTCTACATCTTTTCGGCAACCCTCTTGCATTGCTGAAAATTTCTGTTTTTTCTGGGAATCTGGATGTTTAATAGACATCACAATAGTGGCAATATCTGGGTATATTCCATCACCAAGATAATATCCAATATCATATTGATGTCCGTTTACAACAAAGTTCAATGGGGGTGCTTTCCCGTTGATAAGGTTTTTAAAAATATAAGAACAGTTTATCACATTAATATCATTGTTTGAACCAGGCATACCAAAAAATGTATGCCAAAACCAGAGATCATATGACACCACTGCCTCCAACATAATACTTTCACTCCCTTTGTACGCAGTGTAAGCCCCTGATTCCGTCGATGGACATTTATCCCATTTCCAATGCATGCAATCTACACTACCCAGCATCCCTGGAAATCCCCTATCCTTGTTCTCATTAGGAAACAATTCAATATCACACTCAGTTGGTGTGCGCAAATATTCTATTTCATACAAATGCACAATCGTCTTACAAAATCTACGAGTTGTTTCCAAAACAGTGGTTTCTCCAATGCGTGAGTACCCATCTATTGCATCGGCTGCACATCTATAAGCTAACATTCGTATTGGTGCTGTAACTTTCTGTTGAGGGGTTAATCCAGGAATCCCAATACATCTTTTTTTTAAACAAAATAATTATTTACTGATACGAAATCTCCCAAAATACGGTTGAACAATTCTCGCCGCATTCTAAATCTTCTACGAAATACATTAGGTGGAAACGTAGGGTTTCTGCAAAAGTAATCTTTCCAGAGAAGTATTGCACCGGCCTCACGTTCTCTTGGTATTTGGATACGAGTATGTGGCCAGTTCATACTTGAAACGGTCAATCCCAAAGTGACTGCTTGGTTATTTAGGCCCAATGCAACTAAATCTTCGTCTGATGAGTATAAACTATTATCATCATTATCATCATATGAAGAAGAAGAAGAAGAAGAAGAAGAAGGAGAAGGAATAGAATAACAAGAAGCATAATAGTGATTGTTATTCTTATAGTATACCATTGGTTGGTGATGTTTGCAGTTTTAATTTGTATAATTGGAGAATCGAGTGTTCAATTTATAGGCATATTAAGATAAGTCTTTGAGTGTTGATATGACCACATACTGTTGGTATTTTTAAAATTAACTGAGTTGAGGCAAGTGGAGTGAATAGACGCATCAAACATAAGAAGTGTCAGTTGAGATGACAAGACCAAGAAGAAAAAAAGACAAAGAAAGTTAAATATCTTTTTGAAATGACAATACAAAGCAGATATAAAAGACAAAGCAAAGATTAAAAATATCTATGAAGATGACAACACAAAGCAAAGATAAGAAAAGTCTTTTGAAATGATAATTCCAATCAGATAAAAGATAATTCAAATATAATAAATGTCTGTTCGAATAACAATACAATGCAAATGAAAGACTACCCATCCGTATCTTGATTCCCAGGCGCCGAGCGCGGTTTCATAAAAGGAGGCAAAGATGATCTCGATGTGTAATTAACTGTTGCATTGTTGATGATGATCCCTGACCCATGGTATTCCACATTTGTGGTGGCATAGTTTGAGAAAAAGTTCAAGCCCAAGGGGTGGTTTTGCATACGAAAATGGGCCAGCTGTAACTCCAAATTGTTGATGTGATTTTGTTGACCCCGTATTTCTTCATCTTTGCCATGATAAACTTCATCCTCTCATTCGTTTCATTTAACGTAAACTTACGAAACTCTTGCGTAAAATCAGCATATTATACCATAAGCTTCGACCTGTTATGAAAAAAAAAATCACACTCTCACGTATTTTTATATACTCAAAAACCTAAGGTTTGTAGCATACGTACGTATGACAATTGTTGTTGAGGCGGAATGGGTACATGTTCATCATGTTCTTGGATGTTGTGTTTAATACGGTCACCAGCATACCCGTATGTTTAAACCTCCCAATCAACTTTGGTGGCATATTTCTGCAAGTTAGTTAAATGTCGCCAATACTCCATATACAAATTATAGTAATAACGTGCACTAATTCACTTGCAGGGACCAAATCGTTTTCCTTCAGCTCATTAACTTCGTCATTGTTGAGGTTGGTAATACAAGTAGGTGGATTCCTGGGAACGCCAAAAGTATAATGGTTTTGTATCCAACACCGTTCTCCGAGGTACACATTATGTTGTGCAAAGAAAATAACTACTAAAAAATAAACCAATTAACTATCCAAAAATCCAAGAAAGTAAAGAACAATCCTATCAAAATAAATTATCAACTCACAGTGCCTAGCCAAGAAAATATAACCTTTTTCTCTGAAAGATCTGATGCTTTTCGTCCAATATTAGTGTCAAGGACTACGGTGGCGGAATCCAACGGTTGCTAGGTCATATCGTCTACATTCAACTGATTAAGAAAAGTCTTAGAGCGAACAATATCAATGCTCTTCCTTCTTGTACCCTTCCACCGAGAACTTCTAGGTCACATTGCTTCACTCTCACTCGTTGGGTTCTTTGGTCGACATATGCCCATATATTCGTACCCCCAAAACTAGAATGTGAAGACAACCAACCAAATAAATAAATTACCAACTAATAAACATTTAAAGAAAATATAAATATAACTAAGAAATTTACCTCCAATATTTGGAAGGGTCCGGCTAGTGACTTTTGTCCCCTGCCAGATGCGGCGAGTCCGGAATAAAATTTCACAAAAGCACCACTACCCCAGTCATAATTGCCAACTGCATTTAGATCCTCAAAAGCAGCTAACCATCCAGCATCAATATAGTTTTTAGCATTGGAAAAGAAAAATTATCCCAAAACATACATACAAAAGGCTCTCGCCACTCTCTCGGCAAGTATGTTATCATCGTTAGCCGCAACAACGTTCCTGGATTAAAATATATGCTCAAAAATGCAACTCTAATTGCATATGAAACCCACTGCGCGGAAATATGTTCTCTTTTACAAACTTCAGTATCTTTAATTTCTGGAAAAATATGCGTCGGACATATTCAAATCGGTACTTCGTCGGGTCATACGGAATACCACTACCAACACCAATACTTAATCATGTCAACATGACCCAATCAAGCGTTGTGAACCCCATCTCACCAAAAACGCTCAACAATATAGTTAATCAATGCATGTGATGAATCTACTACATCCATGGTCAATAAACAGTCTCATCCTGCCTTTTCAATAATATATTTAACCCTATGGCTGTGTTTTGTAATACCTGCATAGGTCTGAATGACCGATTTGACAGAACCACGATGTAAATACTTGAATTTTGAAACGGTTGAATATGTAATATTTGTCGAAGCGTGACTCTGAGCATCTTCCGTGACACTGTAGTTCGCCAACCCGGGAAAATCGACCATATCTTCAGTAGTAGGGTCTACTTCTGGATCCTCAACAATTTTAGCTTTCTTGTTCCTCTTTTTTCGACCAACGAATCTTGTCGTGACTGATAAGGGCGTATTTCATACATATTTACCCCTTAATTTATATTTACTAGTACTTGAATTTATATTAATATTGTCATTTTTATGTTTTTATAGGTATACAACTAAAAACCCTGGTTACCGACTCTCTCTGCTTAGTTGTTTTATTAGTTTAGTTTGTTTTATTATTTCATTCATAATTTTAAAAATCCAAAAATATTATTTCTGATTAGTTTAATTGAGAAATTGATTACATTATTTGCCCGCTCACTGTGGGTTCGACCCGTACTTGCCGCTGTCTACTAGTTAGACGTTGTGTGATTGCGGTTATTTAAATAGGGTAATCTAATATCCTATCAATTTTTGGCGCCGCTGTCGGGGAGCGGTTGTGGAATATTGTAATTATTATTTTTTATTTTCTAATCGTAGTTTAGGTTTTTATTTTATTTTATTTTATTTTTGTATATGTTTTTTTATTTTTTTAGGATTTTTAGTTTTATTTGACTTGTTTTGTGTTTTAGTATTTCTTTTCAGTTTTTTTTCTGAGGATGATGACTCTTTCTCAGGAGACGTCATCTAAGATGACACTGAGGGAATATATGAATCGGTCACGACATGAGGAAGTTCTTGATTCACCTATGGTAAGTGAAGAATCACCTCTAATGATATATGAGAAGTATTATAAACACAAACCGCCTAGTTTTGAGCAAATATTGAGAGTTCTGGAATGCCAGAGATTAGTTGCTGATGATGATCAGTCTTGTAGTGACTCTCTGTTCCATACAGAACATATAGATGACCCTGTGGATGATTGTGTAGATGATTTGCCTAATTCCATAGATGAATCTATCTCACAAGATCATTCACCCCACTTAGAGGTTGTTTCTAGACCCCTATACTTCCAAAAGTTACCTAATTTAGGGTTAAAATTGTGTGCTTCTCAAGTTTTGTTGGATCATTTTGCATCCAAATACCCAAAGGACTTGCATGTTCCTGACACCGTGCATGAACCAATTGCCAAAATCCCAATATTATCCCCATATTTTGTTCTTTACGCACTTCCAAGTGTGGGGGTAATCCCTTATTTTTGATAGTTTCAGTGTCTCCATGTCGCCATAATATAGTTGTGAAGTTGTCATTTGTATATATTTTATTTTGGATTGATCCCCAAATTTTCAGGTTATTAATTTATGGAGATTCTTTATGTACATATCTAGTAGGTAGATTTTTTTTTTCTTTTTAGCCTTTTTGTTTATTTGTATTTGTATTTTGGTGTTCTTTGTTATTACTATCGTTTGATGTGTGTTACAGAGAATACTGCTTTTCTTGCGTCAATCAGGTGAGACGTTCCAATCCCTTCTCTTTGATTTACATTTGTTTCTCTTATTTATATTTATTGCATACCATTCTAGGTTGCACGGTTTGTAACATTGAGGAATATGTTAAATTTAGGTTTGGGGGTAGAGTTTCCGAAATTGGTGCCAATAAGAAACTCCAAAATTTTGAAACTTGTGAATTATTCAGGATGACACTAACCATTCTAGGTAGATGAAAACATAGCTCTTATCTATAGGAATTGGTGTGCCCATCTAAATGGTCTATTCATATCTGGATGCACTCAGGTGTTAGAATTAACATGATAATCATTGAACAAGCATATCTCAGAATCATTATAACCATATCACTTTCTGTTTTTATTTTTGTAATTTTATGTTTCTCTAAGTGATTTAGTGGGGCCCTAGTATTGTCATAAGGTCGTAGCTCAGATGCGTTAGAATTTTAATTTTGTTGGAAAAAAATGACACTTTCACAGCAGTATGTGTGTGTTCTCCCTGTCTCCATCGCCTAAGCAAGCGTGGAATACATGATCCATGGGAACTATCATATAATATGCTGAAAAGGAGCATGCGCTTAGATTCAAAAGATCTAATCATGTAGTCGTAAAAAAAAGAAAAGAAAAAGAAAATAAAATAAAAGAAAATAAAATAAATAAAATATGTATATAAATAATAAAAGAAAAATATGAGCATCCAAGCCGGACTTTATACTAATATTTTGGGAAACACTGTTCACTTTAGTCAAGATATGTACCATTTATCACTTCTGTATCCATTTTCTAATCTATCCCTGTGTTTGAATTTGATTGATTCCGAGCAATGTGAATGTTTATAATTTTCATCCAGTTTTGGAACGTTTGATGATTATTTGAGTAGAGTTTGCATTCTTATATGAATTTTAGTACGCTGAGTGAAAACTGGTGTACAACAATTGGATTCATAAAGGATAATGATTTATATAGCCAAAGAATTTAGTATGCCAACTAAATAACTTATTTAGTGTTTATCCTCAATCGTTCACATGTAGCTAAAATTTGGAGTAAAGGTTTCGTGGGTATATCTCTTGTAAACCCTCACGAGACTATAACTCGTCCGATATGCTAAATGTAGTCGTGATTCCTGCGAAAGTGAGTTAGGATTTTATTTTATTTTTAGATTAGTTTTGCTCGAGGACTAACAAAATATATGTTTGGGGGTATTTGATAAGGGCCTTTTTCATACATATTTACCACTTAATTTATATTTACTAGTACTTGAATTTATATTAATATTATCATTTTTATATTTTTATAGGTATACAACTAAAAACCCTGGTTACCGACTCTCTCTGCTTAGTTGTTTTATTAGTTTAGTTTGTTTTATTATTTCATTCATAATTCTAAAAATCTAAAAATATTATTTCTGATTAGTTTAATTGAGATATTGATTACAGTATTTGCCCGCTCCCTGTGGGTTCGATCCGTACTTACCGCTGTCTACTAGTTAGACGCCATGCGATTGCGGTTATTTTAAATAGGGTAATCTAAAATCCTATCAGTGACATTGCTCAACATCTTTGCAAACGGTACACACAAGTTTTAAAATCAAGAGTAATTCTCACAATGCACAAATATAAAACTCTATATTAATCCATAAATCCACAAAAATACAAATTTCATCATTAAAAAAGTAATCCTCTAATTAGATAATCAAATGTACAAACATTCATAAATCATCCAAAATACAAAATTCATGATTCACAAAATAGTCCACTACTAATCAAATCATCAACTTTACAAAAATTCATCATAATTCCCTAATTCTATAATTCCATAAACATTCATTATAAAGGAACATAAACATTCAGAATTCCCAAACTTCATAAACAATCATATCAAATCAATTAATCAAGAACTTAAAATTAACCAGAACCCAAATCAAATTAACCAACAACTTAATCAATTCTAAATTCAAATCAATTAATTCTCATCAATTTTTTATACCCAATTTACAACTTCCAAAACCCTAAAATTATACCCAATTGCAAAATTACAATTTGTAAAACCTAATACTGTGTCTATTTCATAATCATATGTTTAATCTTTAAACATATATATATACAAATTTAATTAACAAAACATTAAAATAAATCATAATCTAAACCTATGAATCCATTAAAATTTATATAAAATTTTGAGTTTATTACCTTGCTTTGAAATAATCCTAACTTAGATTACTTTATATTAAATCTGCCACGGTTTTACTAGCTTTTGCAAATTTTAAAAGAGGTTAAGCTTGATTTGGAGGGAAAATTCGGTTTAGCTAAAAGTGTAAAAGTGGTGTTGTAGGCGCTTGAGGGTTCTTGCGTATGTTGAAGGGTTCAATAGAGTCTGGAAAATGTGGAGAGTCTGATGAAGAGGAGAACAAACATAAAATGCTCCGCCCATCAGGCGTTCACCCAGACAAACGCCTGGTGACACGCGCGTATGGCTAGGGAAGCGCCTGATGAGTGAAGTGTAACCTTAAGTGAGCGTCCGTCTTCTTTGAAACACGTACCAGCTGCACGAGTAGAAAGTGATCGGGCATTTGGCTAGGATAATGCCCCATCAGGCGTTCGGCTAAACATACGCCTGTCGCTGGGGCATGCCGCTAAGCGTGCGTCTATCATCAGACGTTCTTTCGGGTTGCGCCTCCCATCGAGTGTTCATCCAGCGTCCGCCCCAACCAAGCGTTTTCACAGGCGTACACCCGTAAAACACAATTTCAACAGACATATACTTGTATATGCGCCCAACGCCAGACGTTAGTTTAGACTTACGCCCGATCAAATTTTAATCCCTGCCCGTTGCGTTTCAGGCGGAGTAAAGATCAATTTTTTTACTCTTTACTCTTTGGGTTTGGTCATCCCACTGTGGATGCTCTAAATCTCCTAGAATCTATAAAATTTTGGAAGTGAAGATGTAGACAATGGAGGACGGAACTCCCTCCGTCCCTGTCTACCTGGTTACATGCGATTTTGTAAGAAGAGCATCAATTTCTTACTTGTATATCCATAATAAAAAAAATTATGTAAATCTCATTATTTTTTTCTAGGTTACTAACTAATTACTATAGATATCGGTTAGTAGATAAATAATAATGCATAAGTTATATAACACATAATGGATAAAACGTTTTAGAGAAAAAATAAAATAATAAAAAGGGTTTTTTTGTCTACGCTCCTCAAAATAAAATTGGAATTCTAACCAGTCCCCAAAGTATAAGCAATTTGATCTTCGACCCTAAATTGACATAATCCATCCAAAATGAGAGTTAAATGAAACATGTGTCTCACACATGTTATTTTCTACCCTTCAAAAGACTTTAATACCCTTCGATTACTACCTTAAAAGCACGGAACATGTTATTTAAATGGATCAAAATGCTCCATTTGAATCAGCTCTAAGTTCATGTATCTTCCCCTGTTGGTTCAAATTCTTCTTTAATACCAAATTCTGAAAATGTTGTGACCAGAGAATTGATAGGTAGATTAGAAAGTATTTGTAATTCTGGTGAAATTTCACCTCATCATTCTGGTTATATTAATGTTAATAAAAATGATAATAATTGTGGTGGGAATAATAGTACTAATACTTCTTGTTGTAGTACACCATTAAATTCATCACCACAACTTAACCTTTCTATGATGGATCATCAATTGAGAGTACCAAATTCAGCTCAAACTCATCAACATTCATTAGTTCCATTTCCATCTGATCCTGGTTTCGCAGAAAGGGCGGTAAGATTATCATGTTTCGGAACAAGAACTTTCGGCAATTTATCGTTATCGCAATTCGGTTTAAATGAACCTGAATTATATGCTTCATCTTATAAATCTAATAACCCAAACCCATCAAGTGGAAAACTTTCTAGAGTTTCTAGTAGTCAATCTTTGAAAGCTACTGGATCACATCAACAAAATAATAATAAAGATTTAGTCAATTAAAAGATATGATATTGGATAATGAAATGAGATCTACTGATAGAAGATTACCAAGTAGATTATCAACAAGGTCTACTACACCTGAAAAGAATGCTGAATTCAACCAAGAAGATTCTTCAATTTCAGAACAGATTCCGGAAATTGGCTTAAAAGTTACTATAAATGATCACGGTGGTGGTGGTAATGCAGAAAAAGAAAAGCAGCTTCCAAAGGAAGCTAAAGAAACATGGGTTAAAAGTTAGGTTCGTGATTTTTAGCTAGTAAAGAAGGGTGTTCAAGTCTCTGGAAGGGTAGAAAATGACATGTGTGAGACACATGTTTCCTTTAACTCTCATTTTGGATGGATCCTGTCAATTTAGGATCGGATATCAAATTGTTTATACTTAGGGGACCGGTTAGAATTTCAACTTTTTTGGGGGGTGCAGACAAAAAAGCCCATATATATAATAAAGAAAGAGAAATGGGGAGAAGATGATTTTCTATTAATGATTTTTGGTGTAGTTACAAATGAGCTAAGTACAAGGTATATATAGTGATGTATACATGGTGTCATTTTGAGTAGAGAGACAAGTGCCCTTGTTACATGTGAAATAGAAGGTCAAGTGCCTATCTTGCATAAGAGGTAGAGAGACAAGTGCCTTGGTTGTATCTGATGTGAGCCAAGTGTTTAACAGACTCCTTTGGACACACACTTGTCCTATAACACTCCCCCTTGTGTGGTCAAATGGGACTTTAAAAGTAATGCCTCACTAACAACCTGGATAAGGAAACACACAGTGGAACAAAACCTTGACATATTTCTTCGCATGTAGTGCTTCACATGTGGTGTCTATTGTAACGTTTTACATGTAGTTCATCACATGTGTAAATTAATTGCCTCATTAAAACCTTGTCAGGAAAACCCAGAGGGACAAAACCTGAATTAAGGTAAAAGAGTACAATATTTAGAAAACTTAAGATAGAGTTGGCCTCGTACATGTTATCGGATCATCAGATGCTCCCCATGATGCCGACATCTCTTCATGAATTTCATTTACAGTATTATTGTTGTCTCATTAAAAACCTTATCGAGTAACAAAATCATGTGGGAAAAAGTAATCTCGATGAAGGGAAAAAGAGTTCAACATACCATTAGATGCCCCCCTGATGTAGGACAATTTCTTTAGTCCAAAGCAGTCATAGGAGTTCATATAATTTCTTTAGTCTTATACATTTCACTTGTAATCACGGAAGTTCAGACAATCTCTTTAGTCCTATACTTCTCACAAGATTTTCAAATGTGGACTTAAGCAATGACTTAGTAAATAAGTCTGCCATATTTTCATCAGACTTTACTTAACCGACTTGAATGTTTAAAAGACATTGTTGTTGTTGATTGTAAAAGAACTTCGGTGATATATGTTTTACATTATCACCCTTCAAATACCCTTGCTTCATCTGTTCGATGCAAGCTGTATTATCTTCGTAAATACAAGTCGACTCTTCAGTGGTAGAACTCAAGCCACGTGTTCCTCGAATATGTGTAATGATAGACCTTAACCATATACAATCACAAACGGCCTCATGGAGGGAAATGATCTCAGAGTGTTTAGTGGAGATAGCCACAAGGTTTGCTTGGTCAATCTCCAGGATATTGCAGTATTCCCAGCAGTGAACACATATCCCATTTCTAATCAACCTTTGTGTGGGTCTGAGAGGTACCCAGCACCAGCAAAACCAACCAAAATATTATTCGGGGTTTTATTGTAAGAGGTTGCAATACATTAACAGTTTTCCTTATGTTTTTATAGGGATAAAACAAACCCAAGTCAAGGGTTCCTTTTAGGTATCTAAAGATATTTTTTGTACCATTCCAATGACGCTACGTTGGCGCTGATCTAAATCTAGCTAACAATTTCACTGAGAACGAGTTATCTGGTCGAGTATATTGTGTTAAGTACAATAATGCGCCTATCACTTAGATAGGGATATTCAGCTTCCAATACATCTTCGTCATCTTCCTTTGGACGAAATGGATCTTTATTATATCTAAAGTTCGACCAACCGTGGGAGTGCTAGCAGGGTGCACTTTCTTCATATTAAATTTCCTGAGTATCTTTTGAACATATGCAAACCGATGGATTAATATTCCATAAGCTCGATGTTCTAGTTCAAGTCCTAGACACATCCGAGTTTTTCCAAGATCTTTCATCTCAAATTCGGATTTTAAATAACTTGAGGTTTCTCTTATTTCATCAAGAGTACCCACTATGTTCATATCATCAACATAGACAACGATAATTGCAAATCTGGAACTTGTTTTCTTTATGAACACGTAGAAGCACAATCATTATTTGTATATCCCTTCCCAATAAAATAGTTACTTAGACGGGTATACCATATCCGTCCGGATTGCTTTACTCCGTGGTTTAGAGTTACTTGATTTGCGTAATGTAAGTCCATCTGGCACTTTCATGAATATATTTTTATCGAGATCCTCGTCGAGATATGCGGTAACCACATCCATAATTAAGTTGCATTTCAGGTCCTTCTGAAACTGTCAAACTAACCAAGTAGCGAGATGTTATGACGTCCATTACAGGAGAGTATGTTTCTTCGTAATCAATAGCAGGGCGTTGTGAGAAACTTTGCTCCACAAGGCGAGCCTTATACCTCAAGACTTCGTTCTTCTAGTTACGCTTTCGGACAAATACCCATTTATATCCTACAGACTTTACACTTGTTGGGGGTTAGCACTACCACACCAAATACCTGTTTTTTTTCCAGTGAATCTAGTTCAGTGTGGATTGCATCTCTCCATTGAGGCCAATCTGCCCTCGTTTGGCATTCTGCAATAGAACGTGGTTCAATATCATCGTTTACAATAATCTCTCTAGCAATATTATATACAAATATATCATCAATATGCGTGGAGGATCTTTCCATCAATACTTATCCACTTCACAATCCATAGAGATTTCTTTGTTCTCTGGAATCAATTCGAACTTCGGGGCGTCCCCCAATAAAGATTCATGGACATAACTATAGTCAGAGACAATATCATGAGATGGATTATCTGCATTGAGGATATAAGGATCGGTTTGAGCCTTACTCGCCCTTTTCTTCCTTGGATGAGTATCCATCAAACCAAGTGGTCCCCCCCTCTTTCTTTTGGTAGCCACGACCTCATCTACACTTCCACCAAGTGTAGCCTTGGCACATCCATCCAAGGTGCCTTATCCCTTATCAGGGATTTCCAACCTTGCAGGAACGTTTACATCTGGTATGTGTGATCTCGTCACTTTAACGATATCAGTAAATGCACCAGGCATTGAATCTTCCATATTATGAAGATCGATAATTCTTTTCACTTCACTTTCACTTTGTGAAGTGCGGGGATCTGGTAAGACAATGTGGGAACACACCATGGAAATTCCTATCGTTCCCTTAGGAAATCATTTTCCATACCTCCCCCTAACGATGAGAAGGTTGTATCATCAAAGTGACAATCCACAAATCTAGCGGTAAATAGATCGTCTGTCAAAGGTTCTAAGTAGTGGATAATTATTGGGGATTCATATCCAACATAAATACCTACTCATCTTTGTGGACCCATCTTAGTACGATGTGGGGGCATAATAGGAATATATACGACACAACCAAATATGCGTAAATGTGAAATTTCAGGCTCATATCCAGTTACCAACTGGTACACATAAAATGGTTGGCCATAAGTGGGTCTAAAACGAATAATTAATATTGCATGCAATATGGCGTACCCCTAGGCAGTAATAAGAAGGTTGGAACGCATAACCAATGCCCTAGCTATCATCTGTAACCTTTTAATGGTAGCTTCTGCGAGACCATTTTGAGTGTGTATATGGGGTACATGATGTTTTATGCCAATTCCATTACACATACAAACTTGATTGGATGATCGGGGTGGTGAGACCTTATTCGTATAATTTGTGTTAGGAACTTTGAAAAAGTCGTATTTTTTGTGGACAACAATGCAGCGTGTGACCAACGGGTCGAAGCACTAACCAAAACCATAAAGTACATGAATGGTCCGCATTATGGATGTATAGGTCCACAAATATCACCTTGTATTTGGAATATTTTGTTTGGTACCTTAGCATAAGATGGTTTCAATCCTGTCTTTGCTAAACAATAAACTTTGTAAAATAAGTGTCGTACCTTCGATAAGGAAACGAAGAAGAATGGGATATAGGGTTCACTTTAATTACTTTGTAAGACGAAGATCGTGTTTCTCTTACTTTAGAAGGCAAAAATTATGCATCAGTTACTTTAGAAAGCACATTGTTATTCTGCATTGTAACAACCTTTTGTCCCATTTTCTTTTTCATTCTAAAGAAGGGATGTCCCTGTGAGTTCTTTAAAACATGGATCATCATATCACAACTTGGGTTCCATAGTCGATCCTGCCAAAGCTTGTATAAGTCACTGGTCAACAGTTTATCGTTGGTAACAACATGGGATTAGATAATCCTAATAATAGTAATGTATAATCTACTAGTGTGACTCATTAGTTTCTTTAAGATGCGCTTTCTTCTGCATTCACTAGAGGTAACATATATGTACTCAATTTCATTTTCACAGTGAGTTTCTAAGTGATAACCATTTGCACAGATATCCTTGAAACTTAATAAAGTGCGGTTAGCTCTTGGTGCGTATACAACTTATGTGACTTTAACCATTGTGCCAACAACAATTGAGCAGTACCTCGCCCAATTATTACTTGTGATGACCCAATCATCGTAGTCACAGATGTATTATAAGGAATGAAATCAACAAATAATTGCCTATTTCTTAGGATAGTGTGGGTGGTTGTACTATCATCTAAACATTCAATTTCTCCTCGAGACATTCCTCCAAGTACATTTGGCGGGAATGTTATAAAAAAGAACAGTTTATCTCATTTCCTTTAGAGAATCATGTTCTACTAGAATGGCCTCCTTTCCATTCTAATATACATGCTAAACAATAGATTATCATAAACAAAGTAAATGTTATTGAGCATAATAAAAAATAAGAACTTATAGATAATCCATACACATAACACATAAAGATAGTAAGAACATGTTTAGCAAACTCTAACACCTACTCAAACCATTAAACAAATAATAATCCAAGATAACATAAAATACTTCAAAGCATCTAAAAACCTATATAAAAACATAGCTTAGTAAGCCATAAAGAAATAAACTAGATGTTTAGGCCCACGCAAAGTCAGGGGCATCCATTGATGGGGAAAAGTCCTCGTTGTCCAAGAAATCTGAGATTGCTAGGTTGACGTCAGGGTTAAGATCGTTTTCTTCCATACAGTGAGACTCTTGTTCGAGATTTTCCCGGTACTTTTTGTAGGTCGCAACCATATTTGTACTAGCCTTCCATTGCTTGTACCAATCTCCGGGGAATCCACACCTAAAACAAGGTGCATTTTCATCTGCGGCCCTTTTATTAACGGGATTCTTAGGCGTTTTCTCGAACTTATGGTTGATACCACTTTGTCCAGAAGTTACTTCTCTGTACCAAACATTAGAATGACTTTTACGCCCTGGCCTCGATTATGTCCCTTATGTCCTCTTCCACGACAGGTATTATCTCTATATGAGTATGGAACACGGGTATGTGAATCAGAATGCCAAACCTTCTTTCCCTTTGGGGTTCTTTCTTCTATGGACCTTGCCATGGTTAGCTTCAGGAACTTTCTTTTTCCTGATAGATCTGACATTGTTATTGACAAGAATATCATTGTGCCTCTCATCTAATTGCAGTAAGTTTATCAACTTACTGAATGTTATGATTCTATTGTTGTTAACCTCCAAACGATACTAGTTTGCTAGTATCATTAATGAGGTGGAAAAGGTCGATAGGGTTTTCTGAATCATTTCCTCATCTGTGAGTTTCTTTCCACAAAAGTCAAGACGTGCCTAAAGTTGTAGCATGTCTTTTTAGAAATCATTCACTTTTACATAATCGAGGTTCATTCCATTGGACGGTCAATTGTGGTAGTAAGGAATCATGAATGGTCCTAAAACGACTCTCGAGTGCATCTCATAGCTCTTTTGGTGTCTTCAAGTAGTGAAAACCCTAACGTAGGTTAGGATCGATGTGATTCTTGAGAAACATTAGAGAATGAGCTTTGTCTTTCTCAGTTGCTGGAACGACAACGGTAGATGGCTTGATAGTGGCGGTGTAGTCTTTTGCTACGAACGTGGTTTCCACATCAGATACCCATTGATGGTACTCAAGTCTTGATGAGTCCAAAAGTTTGAATTTCGGCCGAATTGAGTCCATCTACATAAGAAAAAGTAAGGGACATTAATGTGGTGCTCAAGTCCTTCTGAGTCCATAAATATGACAAATTTCGGTTATTTTTCGTGACCAAATTTCTTTATGGCCAAGATGGATACCAAAACCAAATTTCTTTATGGTTCGGTGGGTAACACTGATAAGTCATAGTCCAACTTCTGATCATAACCCAGTCATCAAAATTAATTAACCAAATTTCTTTATGGTTTAAAACTTGCAAAAAAAAAAATCTGTAATAAGGTTGATAAAATAGTCAACTGAAAACAGGCCTATTAAAAAAAATAAACTATATGCCCATTTATCATTTAAATGCGCATAATTTTTTAAGGATTAAGTAGCAGTCCTTTTTTCGGTTTTGGTACAACCGGTTACAGAAGAAATATTTGATAAATTATTTTTTTGGGCTAATATTATCAACATGCATTAATAAATTTTAAATAATAAATATAAAGTATATTTAAAAACAAATAATGCATGGTAAATCATTTAAGTGATAATTATGATATTTTATGAAAAATAGTATACATACATGCAACTTAGTAGTACAATATTTTTTCCTAACAAGTAGTACAAAATTATGACATCATTTTATTTTATTTTCAAGGGTAAAAACATCATACATTCATCATACTAATTATATTTTCAAAAGAATATATATGCACATGCATAATATATATTTGATGGAAAATAAGTAGTATTATAAGAATGAAAATAGTATAACATCACATGGTAAAATTTCAAACAAATTAAATTAGATAGATTTTTAACTTTTGGTCTAAATAAAAGCAAAACTGTTTATGTCACTTTCAAGGAGAGTAGGAGCATGTGATCAGGAAAAGTATAAACTATTATTGTCATATGAAAAAAATTAATAACATGGAAAAATTAATATCATGTCATATAATAAATGAGACAAGTATATCATTTTAAAATAAAATACCAACATGCATGTCTATAGAATGGTTGAAATATACCTTCTTTAGTAGTTGTTCTTGATTAAATGAAGGGATCAACACAAATTTTTCTTGATTGAGTGAAGGATCAATACTCAGTTGGTTAAAACTAGGTGTTGATAACGTGTTCAAGTCTCACTATTCTTCTCTAGGTTATTAACTAATTACTATAGATATTGGTTAGTAGATAAATAGTAATTCATAAGCTATATAACATATAATGGACAAGTAGAGAGAAATTGGGAGAAAAAGATTTTCTATTAAATGCTTCTTGGTGTACTTACAAATGAGCTAAGAACAAGGTATATATAGTGATGTATACATGGTGTCATTTTGAGTAGAGACAAGTGCCCTTTTTGCATGTGAAGTAAAAGGCCAAGTGCCTATCTTGCATGAGAGGTAGAGACAAGTGCCTTGGTTGTATGTGATGTGAGCCACGTTTTTAGCTTGCTCCTTTGGACACACACTTGTCCTACAAAAAAATTAAGATTATTAGTATTTTTAGAAACTTACTATATATTTTTAAGATAAACGTAAAGTGTCGTAAAAATAAGAAGATAAGAAAGTAAAGAAGAAGAAGAAAAATTCTTACTGAATGTGTGAAATAAATAAATAATAAAGTCGGGCTAAACACAAAGACATCATGGTAATTAAACGCTAATAATCTAGATTTACCCTAGATATTCCTAACAAAATTACACATTTATAACAGTGTTCCACTTGATGACCATTGTGTCTAAATCGCTATAATATGCCAAGAAAACTCAAGAGAGTAAAAACTGAAAAGTGAAACTTAGAACGGTGTTGGACACACATATGTTGCCTCGTTAAAACCTTGACATGAAAAACCCATCGGGAGAAAGCCTTGACGTAGGAAAAAGAGTACAACGCAATAAGTTCGATAAAAATATATTTTACAAAGATGTTCCCCCTGATGGATACTTCAGCAAATAATTTACTTACAAATCTTTAAGTCGACTTGTAAACTAATTTCTTGAATGTTGAAGTTGGTAATGCTTTAGTGAAGAGGTCTGCTAGATTGTTACTTGAACGTACTTGTTGAATATCAATCTCACCATTCTTTTGTAGATCCTGTGTGGAAAAAATCTTCTGAGAGATACGCTTCGTTTGATCACCTTTAATGGAACCTTCATTTAGTTGTGCAATGCGAGCAGTGTTGTCATCGTACAGTATTGTTGGTGAGTCTTTTATTAAACGAAGTCCATATGATTCTTGAATGTGATGTATTACTGACCTTAACCAAAATCATTCATGGATTGCTAATAACTCATAATGATTTGTAGAGGTAGGTGCAATGGTTCGCTTTATTAACCGCTAAGATGTAGTTGTATCTATATAAGTGAAAAAATACCTAGTTTGTAATCGTCCTTTTATATGGATAAAAAAATAACCTGCATCTCCATATACAATTAGTTTCGATTCAGATCCATAAGGATAAAATAAATCTAAATCAATAATACCACTGGCATAGACTTTAAGACGGTGAAACCAGATGTTCACAACTTCATATAAAATGTAACGAAACACCATTACACTATTTTAAGGTGTGCGTTGAACAAAGTAGTCAAACTCGTCCGGTTCAGACGGGTTGCTCATTAGTACTCGTTACTCGCTCCTCTGCCAAGAGGATCATTTATTTGTCAAAGAAAACAAGTAATGACGAGTAACCCGATGGAGTCGAACGAGTTTGAACGAGTTAGCGAGTAAAACGGAGGTATATTAGAAAATTATTCAGTGTTGTAGTAGACCCCAAGATCGATGTCAGTCCTAATTATTAAGGTAATCTGTCTGACATTGATAATGTTTAAATTTTAATTATAATTACTCATAAGACACGTTAATAACAATACATTTCACCAGAGTGATTTTGAGTCTCTAATGAGTCTAGCCGAGTATTGGTTAGTTCTTCGGTCGAACTCGTCGTCACTCTTTGCGAGTATTGGCTAGTTCCTTGGTCGAACTCGTCACTCTTTGCTTCCAACCGAGTAAAATTTAAGGAGCGAGTTCAATTTCTTTGGCACAGCGTCGTAGACAGTCCAAACCAGTCCAATTAAATCATTTGGATTTGATGCATAATGTTAAAACGGATTAGATTTCATGAAAACCAATCGAATTACAACTAGTATTATTTAGTTATATTTTAATACATTGCTTTTAGTATGTATCTGTACACAACAACAATATCTTATAAGTTTTAAATACATGTTTAAGTTATGTTCTACGATAGTTGCGATCATATCATAAATGTACGTATACAGAATATGTATTATTTTTTTTTATTTAAAATGGATTATAATCATAGGATTGATTTTGCAAAATTGAGTATTGGATAGGAAATTCATAGGATGGACTATCCAATGCAATCTAGACCGGTTTCAGTTTGGTTGGGTGAAGGCCGATCCAATTATCTAATCGGATTGGATCTGAGGTGATATTTTAAAAACCTACATAATCTCTTTTTTTTTTTTTTTTTTTTTTTTTGCAAGAAATCAAAATATATTACTAACTAAAACTTGCAAAATGGGACAACTATCCCGAAATACAATTAGGAGGCTTGTTAATCCATAGTTATTTACATGATAATTTCTTGCAAGCTGGGGAAGCCATCTATCGCACCATTAAGAGTTTTACTTACGTATTTACATATGGACTTAGCTGAATAAGTAAAGTCGATATTACAATCATTTACAAAGAAATCAGTTCCCAATTTATATTAACTTCCACACTGTTTATGCCAATTTTCCCATTGACATTAACAACCAATGATTTAATAATTATACAATAAACATAAAATTTTAACTAATGAACTGATATACAGAATCCTCTTTAAGAACAATGATTTGATAAACATTTTAACAATTCAATCATTTACAGATCATAAATCTGATCAAAATTACAGTTACAAATCCACCATCTTTAGAAAGCAAGAAAATGAATCATGAATGTCCTATCTTTTCGATCTAATCATCCACAGTACATACCTAATAATCTTCTCCTTCTGCTTTGATAAATCTTCCTTAGCCTTTTTTCTCTTTTATTTTCCGACCCCCTCTTCGTTGAATGTTCTCTCATATTTATAGATTTATTAGTGGGCCCCTCTTGTCCCGATACCCTCTATCGTTCTCCTTATTATATTAGGATCGGGACGTTTATAAGATTGACAGGTCATGCCTTTTGCTTTTTGGTCCGTTACCTTGTATGGTTTACACGTGTTCCTCATTCCTTGAGAATCAGCTTTATCCCGATCATACGTGTCATTCGTATAATAAAAGTAATTATCGCCTTACTTTCCCGCTCCATGTTCAACATTATTCTTACTTTCCCGCTTCATGCTCATCATTACTCCTACTTTCCCGTTCGATACGCATTTAATGCTATCTGTTTCGATCAGTGTGATGTTACTTTCCCGATCTTAGGTGTCGATCATGCAGAGATTTGCTCAGTCTTTCGCATCTGTCCCGTTTCGATCCTTCGATACGGCTTTGATTGTGTGCTTCTCATTCTTCTTAATTTCATTGTTTCCTTCTTTAATCGCCTTACACGTGTCGCTCTTCTTTTATTTCCCAACATCTTGCCCCCTTCTTCTTCTTTTTTCAAAAACTTTTAACGGTTGATCCAAGGTCTTGAAAAAAGTAGAAGGACAATTATTACTCTCTGCTTTTCGATTACTTCTTTTCACACGTTATGCGAACTTTTCGGAAGCAGTAACTTTTATTATCACGTTTGTGTCAGTTACCCCTTTTTTCGAGGAAATCAAATCTTTGCCTTAATTAATGCCTTTCCAAATTGTGACGGTTTCTATTCTTTGCTTTAAATACGATGCAGTCTTTTTCACTTCTGTTTTTACCTCTTAAAGTTGCTGCTCTTTGTCTTCCTTGAAATTTTCAAGTACTTTCGTTCTCCCAACTGTTCAGGAACTTTTAGCATCAATCACATTTACTTTTCCTTTGATCAAGTAATTGTTTATCTTCTTTCTTCAGGTATGTTGAGGATCTTACTTTCAGTATCTTACTTTAATGTTTAATCATGATTAGCTTTTCATAGATACGATTGAATTGATTCCTTCGTATTTTGATTCTTTGAAACTTTCTGTTCAGATAAAACATCATGTCGTCCAGGAATCCCAATGCTTCTGGTGATCATCAAGAATCTGGAAGACCTTCTAGAGTTTCTTCTTCTAGGTATGCCGTGCCTCGGCCTGCTCGTAACCCAGCTCCTGAGGCTTCTGCAACTGCCAATCCCACCTCAAGAAATAAGCGTTCTCAAGCGTCTTATAGTTATCGATCAATGAACATTGAGAGTTTTAAGAAAAGACATGATCTTGAGGACTTTAAAGTCTCGTTTTATGACCCAAATTCCGATGTGTTAACTTTAGGAGCGATGCAGAAGTTTAACTATTCTCCCAATTGTTTATTAATTTCTGCTGGTGCATTAGAGGCCGGACTTCGCATTCCATTATACGAAGAAGAAAATCCTTTTCAATTCGAAGTCCATGCAACTCGTGGTAATTCTCCTCACGGACTGGCTCGATCCATTACTCAGTATAATGGAAATTGGTGGCGTATCCTTGATGAGTGTTGTCTCCGGAACGAAGGGCGGACTAACCTTTCTTGCTACGTTCCAGATTTTACAGAACGCAACAGTTATACCGTTGAAAATTTTCATACCACATATGGAGATTGTATTACTAAGAAGAATTATGTGAAGTGGAGCGTTAGCCCCGTTCGCAAATGTCTTTCAGGATTTCCCTTATTACATGAAATTGATGATCCCAAAATCAAACATATTCCCAATACCCAACTTGATTTTCCCACAAAGGAAAGAATTCGTCAGGATCATGACTATAAATGGTATCGTACTCCAATTGTAATTGAAGGTCCCTGGATTTACAGTAACATTTCCAAAAATGAAATTCAAGAGCTCCGAAATCGTTTCCCAAGCTATTGCCCTTGGCGGTTAAATTTTGAGGACTATAAGTTCGATTATAAGGTTTGTATTATTCTTTATTTCAATGTTGCTTCGAACTACTACTGAATTTTTCCTTACGGGATAAATATTTGTGTTTCAGATTGAACCCGATTCTGATCTTGTCAATGATGTCCCTCCTCCTCCTCCACGCCGAAGTCTTGGTATTCAAATTGTTGAGGGAAGACAAAGAGTTGAAGAAGAAGTTATTGAAGGTAAAGGAAAATGAAACCTGAAGAAACGAAGAAGAAAAGAAAATTGAGAAGACCAATGTACCCTTCCGAAGCAGAGGAAGGGGAAATCAGAGATTGTTTAGGTGAGGGGAGCAGCAGTTCCGCTCTTATAACTGCTACGGGACAGAACGCTGAAGGTTCGGCCCGCACAGAAGCGTCGGGACAGCATGTTATCATCAATGATGTTCCTGTTAGCATGGGGGAACCTATTCTTTCTTCAGATCAGCCTTCAATACCCCAATCCATTTCTAAAGTTGCTCCTACCGCCACTGATCCCTCAAATATCTTCGATTCCTTTTCTCCCCTTCCTTTTACCTTTGAGATAGAGCACGCTGCTCCGTGTAGCGGTACAATAACAGTTTTTACTGGATTACCTCAAGAAGAAGCAGACGATATTGCTATTGAGGAAGAAAATATATAAGAATTGATCGAAACTGCTGCTGTTGAAGAAAATGTTGAAAATAAAAATGTTGAAAATGAAAATGTTGAGAATGAAAATGTTGTTGTAGAGGAACAAAGAAATGAGATTTCTGAAGAAGCCAATGCTGAAAATATAGTTCCAAGTGCTTCAGCTTCAGTTGTTTCTGATGTCCCGCGCCCTGTTGGGGATGAAAATGCTCCTGGAGTTATTCATGCATCAAATGCCCCCATCGGGACATTAGCTCGATCTGCCGCTCCTGCTAATGATAGTGATGATGAAATGCCTGATGATGAACCCTCCATTCAATGGCCTTTCTTCGAAGAGGATGAGGGAATCACTCTTGCAGGTAAAGAAGATGAAGCCTTTCAATGGTTTGTTTCTAAAGGGTTTCTGAATACTTCCTCTCAGCATGACTCATCGAAATCCAATAGTGCTTCAATGGCTAGGCTGCGGACTTCATTTAGTGTTGCTTCACGGAATAGTACTCGGGATGCTTGGTTCGAAAGCGAGTGCTTCGATCAATCGTACTCGCTCAGTCTTCCTTCTTCTTTGAATGAAATTCTGATTATGGAAGAAGGTTCGTCGTACTCTTGTCCACAGCAAGCTCTCGCTCAGCTTAAATATGGTACCGATTGTACATTTACAGCGTACAAATTTTATAAGGCTCGGGCCGTAATGTTGGAGCTGATGCTAAAAAATGAAGTAACAAAGGCGAAAAGTGGAAATGAAAATTTGCAGCGAGAAATTGAAAATCTCAAGCATCAAAACAACAATCTTCAACAACAACAAGAAAAACAACAACAACAACAACAACAACTTCAAAATTTTGAGAATCAAAATCAAAAGCTTCAAGATCAGAATCAAGGTTCGTTCCTTACTTCTTAGTTCATATTATATTTTGGGTTCGTACCTCTATAGGTTAGATCGTACTTATATTGGGTACGAACCTTGCCTTTATAGGTTAGATCGTACTTATATTGAAGGTGTTGTATGGTTTATCTGATATTCATTCTGATTTTCAGTGCTAGAAAAGAAGTTTAATGAAGCCAATGGCCGAGCAATAGTAGCAGGAGCCGAACTTAACATTGCAAACAACACGATAGCAAACATTAATGTAGAGATGAAGACTTCAGAGAAAAATGTGGCCCTGAATACAATCAAGCTTCGGGATTTACAATCTCAGCTGAGTGCTCAAGAACAAGAAATTATAAAAGCGCAATCAAGATCTGATGAGCTATTAAAGGAATTAAATGCTGAAAAAGAGAAAGTAAAGAAGGATCAGCAAAAGATTAAAGATCTTCAATCAGAAATTGATTACAGGCACGCTTATATTATCTGGGTGAGACAGGATGCCAAGGCAAAAATTGCAATGTCATTCAATTCTGCCTTGGATCGTGCTCAAGCCGATCCTTCTGTGTTGAATGGTCGTGCTGCCGTTCCAGTGGTTCCTCCTCAACCACCCCGACGGTCCAACCCTGAAGCGTAGTTGTGTTTGCTTTTGGCTTTAATGTTCTTAGCTTCATCTTTTGATATTCTGTTCTTGTATCCCGTTCCTTTATTATTTTGAAGCTTGACTTATTATCGTTGAAAACGTTATTTTGCGATCTTTCACTTTTTATTGGATTGTGCTCTGAATATTGTTCCTGCACAAAATATGATATTTATAAAGTCTTTAGGTTAATCATATTGTTTCATGAGTTCAATGGATTGAAGTGTATATACCTCAAAACATATAATTCGAGATCCCACACATACGAAACAAACCCGGGCCAGGGGTAAGATACAGGGTTGGTCCTGAACGTACTTTGAAAATGATAACCATAAGTTAGGCATTCCCTCTTTATTAGAACTTTTGAATTATTTTAAATTCTAATAGGACATTTACCTCTTTGGCATTAAGATTGAATTTTGATTATGTCGCCAATCGGAGCGTTCTCCAGAATATGATGTTCATGGTTTTGAATTTTGATTATGTCGCCAATCGGAGCGTTTTTCCAGAATAAGATGTTCCTGGATTTGAATTTTATTGTAAATATGAACTCACAAAGAATTTTATTGTGAAATAAAGGATTGAATAAAAACTTAAATACCTGTGTTGGCCTCCAAAGTTGTGCTATTATTTATGGATAATAAAGCTTTAAGTATTGTGCATTCCAAGGATGTTGTATGGTGTCTCCTTGCATATTTCGGAGATAGTACGATCCTTGTCCCGCTGATGCGTGTATTATATATGGACCGTCCCAAGTTGGTGCGAACTTTCCAGCACTTTTATCCCGATGGTATTCTGGGATTTTCCGTAAAACATATTGTCCTTGAACATAGTTTCGGGACTTGACCCTTTTGTGATAATCCCGTGACAATCTTCTTTGATAGTTCTCCATTTTCTGGAGTGCCACTTCCCGCTTTTCTTCTAAATCATCCAACTTTTGTAACATTAGATCTGTATTTAAATTTTTCTCCCATGCTTCTGTTCTTGTCGTGGGTAGAACGCCTTCAGTTGGTATGACTGCTTCTGCACCATATGCGAGAAGGAAAGGTGACTCTCCAGTGGATTCTTTTCTTGTGGTGCGGATACGCCCATAATGTATTATGCAATTGTTCACACCAACGCTTGTGATATCCATCCAATGTCTTCTTCAGATTTATTGCAATTGTTTTATTTGTGGATTCGGCTTGTCCATTACTTTGGGGATAGAATGGTGTGGATTTGTATTGTTGAATATTATATGTTTCAAACAACATATCGATGTTCTTTCCTTGAAATTGATGTCCATTATCAGAAACTATGGCTGCTGGGATTCCAAATCTACATATGATATTTTCAAATAAAAATGTGAACACATCGGAATCTCTGATCCGAGCTAATGCTTTAGCTTCTAACCACTTGGTGAAATAATCGGTAGCCACTATTAAATATTTTCTCTTTTTGGTTCCCTCAACTAACGGACCAACAATATCGACCCCCCATTTTGCGAATGGCCACGTACTGAGTATAGAATTTAGCTCTGTGGCAGGTGCTTTGATCTTCTTTGCAAATCGTTGGCATTCTTCACACCTTCGTACCATATTGTCTGAGTCCTTTTGCATGGATATCCAATAATAGCCTTGGGTTTTGACTTTTAATGCAAGTGATCGTTTTCCACCGTGGTTTCCCGCATCCCCATAATGTATTTCTTTGAGTATCCTAATTCCTTCGTTTTGTGATAGACATCGGGATAATGGCCCGAGAAATGATTTTCGATACAAAATTCCATCCCGAAGTTGGTAATTATCTGATTTGAGTTGAATTTGTCTTGCTTCTTGGGAATTGGTAGGTAATATGTTATCTTGTAAGTACTGATGGATCGGAATCCTCCAATCTGATTGACTTGACTGATCATCTATTTGTTGAGGCATAGATGGAGCATTTTGTATCGCGGGATCATTAATTTCTTCTGTCACATTTTCTTCTATGTTATGAAGTGTTCTTATCTGGATGGATGGTTCATATATGCTTCCGACTTTTATTGCCGTGATATTATGGTCGTTTACCATGGAGGAAATGAATGCCAAACATCAGCATGTCGGTTTTTGTCTCGGGATAGATGCCGAAAAGTAATGTTCGGGATTTGATCTGCTAGAATTTGAACAAGATCTTTATATTGTGTTAAATCTGCATCAAGCGTTTGATATTTTAATTCAAACTGTCGAATTACCAACTGTGAATCACTTGTAAGTCGAACATTGCTGATTCCTAGTTCAATGATGAGTTTTAGAGCATGAACCACAGCTTCATATTCTACTATGTTATTTGTATGCTCTTCAAATTCAAGACGAAATGAATGTGTCATTCGCTCTCCCATTGGCGCAGTAATCACAATGCCAATTCCTGCTCCTTCTTTGTTTCGGGACCCATCAACAAAGACTTCCCACCTTTGAGAGTTTGCTGAGTTCAAAATATCTTGCGGGTCCTCTTCCTCGCATCCTGGTAATCCTTTAATCATAGATAAAAAATAAAAAATAAAAATTAATGTGATAAAAAATTTTAATAAAAAAGTTTTTAAATAAGTAAACTGCTTTTTTCCCAGCTATCGGACCTTGAATTTCATATTCTTCTTCAATCGGGAAATCTGCAAGGAAGTCAGCTAAAACTTGAGATTTTTGTGCGGTTTGCATACTCATAAATGATGTTGAATTGTTCTAGCTGTGTGTTCCATTTAGCGATCCTTCCCACTTTTCCTGTATTTTTCAATACTGATTGCAACGGTGCCTTGCTCGGGACACGAACACAATGTGTGAGGAAATAAGTACGTAACTTTTGAGTGGCAAAGACTAATGATAAGATGAGTTGTTCGATCTTAGTGTAATTTCTTTCTGTCGAATTAAGGGTTTTGCTGATATAATATATTGGTTTTTCTATCTTCTCATTGGTACGTACCATCACTGCACTGCTTGCATCTTCCGTTGCCGCTGTATACAAAGTTAATATCTCTTCTGGTTCCGGTTTCTGCAATGCTGGCAATGTAGCTAGATGCTTTTTTATGCTTTGGAAAGCTTGTTCACATTGACCGTTCCATTCAAATTTATTTTTCTTCTTGAGTATTTCAAAGAAGGATTTGCACCGTTCTGATGATCTGGCAATAAATCTGCTTAAAGCATCCAGACATCCATTTATTTTCTGTACACTTTTAATACTGCTGGGTGATGACATATCTGTTATTGCTTGGATCTTTGCTGGATCCACTTCAATTCCATTTTTTGTAACCAAATAACCCAAGAAACGCCCCGATGTAACACCAAAAGTGCACTTCTCCGGGTTAACTCTCATCTTGTATTTTCGTAATGCACCAAAGATTTCAGCGAGGTCTTGTAGATGGTTAATAGATAATTTGCTTTTTACCAACATATCATCCACATAAACTTCTAATATTTGTCCGAACCATGGTTTAAAAATTGCATCAACCAATCGTTGATATGTTGCTCCCGCGTTTCTTAACCCAAACGGCATCCTGGTATAGCAATACAATCCCCATGGAGTGAAGAACGCTGTGTGCTCCTGATCTGCTTCAGCAAGTGCAATTTGGTTATATCCCGATTGACCATCCATAAAAGATAATGCTTCATGGCCTTCTACAGCATCTACCAACTGATCAATATTAGGAAGTGGATAGCTATCTTTTGGGCATGCTTTATTTAAGTTGGTGAAGTCTATGCAGATTCTTACTCCATCGTTCTTTTTCGGAACGATCACCATGTTAGAAATCCATGTTGGATATCGCACTTCTCGGATGAATCCTGCACTTATAAACTTTGCTAATTCCTTTTCAACTGGATCGTGATACTCCGGTGCAACCTTGCATATCCGTTGTCGAAATGGTGTAGCATCGGGACGTATTTGTAATTCGTGATGTACGATGCTCGGATCTATCCCGGGCATATCCTCCATTTTCCATGCAAATATATCTACAAAATCACGAAGTAACTTGATTAAACTTTGTTCCATGTCTTCTTTCATCAATGTTCCAATTCGCACTTGCTTAGGCCATTCTGAAGTTCCAATATTTATAATTTTAGTTTCTTCTATAGGAGTGAAAATTGGTTTTGGATTCCCGATCGAAGTTGGAGTTCCCTTTAATTGCTATGAGGGTCCTTCGAACTGTTGACTTGTTGAATTTTCTTGACTCTTGTTGCTTTCTCCTAACTCATTTGCTGACTTTTGTTCGATGTTCCTTTTCAAATACTGATTGATTTCATCTTCCTTTGCTTCGGTCCTACGATTTTTCTTCCTTTCACGCTGTTGTTGTTCCTGCTCTTCATGCATTCTTACCTCTGCCATTATACAAAACTTAGCATCATCTTGATCTTCCTTGATCTCCATTTCTCCTTGTAGTGTTGGAAATCGCAAAAATATTGATGATAAGTGAAATTACACCCTTTAATTGGTGCACCCAACGTCTCCCAATTATTGCATTGTACGGAGATGGAGCATCTACTACACTGAATCTTGTTAAAATGTTGATCGGTCCAACTGATACTTGCAAGTCTATATCTCCTTCTGGTCTTGAGGCCATTCCATTGAATCCATAAATTACATACCGGGAGGGGAGTAATTGATCTTTTGTGAGTGCCGTTTTGCAAAATGTGTCATGAAATAAAACGTTCAATGAGCTGCCCCCCATCCATAAGAATTTTTCTAACATTCCATCCTGACATTGGCAATGTGAGGACTAAAGGATCATTGTGCATCTCAATTTCTTGATTTACTTCCCGTGCTGAGAAAGTTAAAGGAGATGCCATCCAGTCTTCCCAGGCTTCCGTTATCCTTCCCGATACCTTAAAAATTTCATGATTTCGAATCCTTTTACACAACTTTTTATTAATTGCAGCATTCATATCTGTATCTTGTTTTTCTGAGAATGATATCATATTAATGGTGTGTTCGTTATACGGAATATGCACTGCTTTTCCTTTGTCGGGTCTGGCTATTGGTTCGGCCCTTTGAATATATTCTTTTAACTCTCCTGCATCTATTATTTTTTGTACCAGCATAATAAAATTCCTGCAATTTTCTGTTGCGTGTCCTTTATAACAGTGGTACTCACAATAATCTTTTGATCGTTTCGTAAACTCAGGTTGATTGCCTTTCGATGATGGCCATTGAAAATCTGGTTTAGCTTTTATGATTTCAAATAATTCAGTATATGAGATATTGAGTTTTGTAAACACTCTTTCTTGAAATCGTTGCACAAAAGTTTTATTATCCCCTTGCCGTGGGCGCTTTGATTCCTTTGGTTCTGATTTATGAGGAAATTTCTTTTTCTGTTCTGGTGATACCTCAATTGAATTTGTCCTTTTCATGTTTCCCTGATTTCGTGAACTGCTTCTTGGACCTTGTTCCTGGACATATTGCAATCTTGCACATGTTTCTATTATCTTTATGAGCTGTCCCTCGGTCTTGGGATTATTACGATGAATTTCGATAAAAAGCTGACATCTCCGGTCAGCGATTACCCATTTGTAATGATTTATTGTTGTACTTGAGTCAACATCTCCAATTGCTTGACAAACAGTATGCCATCGGGTTGTATAAGACAGGATCGTTTCTTCTGGCCACGATGTGAGGGAATACAATCTATCTATTCCCGAATCAACGGGTTTGTTGTACATATAAGCTTCAAGAAATTTCCTCACTAATTGTGAATAGCATTCAATGGAACTCTCTGGCAATCTATCATACCATAGCAATGCTGAACCTGTTAAACTTGAGGGGAAACATCGGCACATAATTGCTTCATGTCCATCCCATCGTGACATCACTCGATTGTAATACTTTAAATGTGAGGTCGGGTCCTTCGTACCATCATAACATTCAAATACAGGGATACTGTATTCTCTTGGCAATGGAACATTCGTCAACCGTTGAGCCAGCGGTGTGCGCTTAGCCTCTTTCAACACTTCTTCTATTCTCCCCCCTTCTTTATTTTTTAGTCCTTTTATTTCTTCTTTCATTTGCTCCATCGCTTCCATACACCTTTGCCATTGTGTACGTTGAATTTCTTGATTTTCTCTCTGTCTCCTGGCTCGTGATGATGATCCTACTAATACCATCCTCTGATCCTGATTTTCTCTTTCGTTTCTGGGTGCACGCCTTCCAGAAGTTGTTTCTGGACTTCGTGATCCAGATGCAGCCTGTCTCTGTTCATGTCGAATTGCATTTTTTAAAACTTGATTTTCTCTGGTTAATAATTCAATTTTATCATGACTGGCCCTCTGTTCTCTCCTTATTTCATTCATTTCTCTCATCAGATTTTGAAGATAATTTACATCATTTCCTGAGTTCTCATGATGTGACAGCTGATTTTGTGATAAGGCATTTGGTGTTAACTCATGAATAGGTGAATGATTTCCCACATCACTCTGTTGTTGTTCTGGATCACTCTCAACTTCCCTTTGTCTGAAACTTTGCCTATCGTTACTGTCTTGATTCGCAGAGCCTGCTTCTTGAGACATTTTTCTTCTGGATTTGCTGATAATTTGCTTTCTCCTCTTGATTTCTAATAATCTTTCAAAAGTCAGCCAAATAATCTTTCAATAGATTATTAAAAAGGAAAGTGACAGAAACTAGCTTTATGATTTTCTAAAAATATGTTTTATGATCAAACATTTAAACAGGCCCATTTAAACTTAAAAATCTTTCTCTTTCCAATGAGATTCCATTTCCATTTTTCAAATTAAATAAAGGTAATTATGTGACATTAATAATAGAAAAATTCATTTTTCAAGAACAGGTAGGATAAATCCTTTAACCCAGTCCCTGTTTCTAGCATCAAATTGTTTATGCCAATTTTCCCATTGACATTAACAACCAATAATTTAAATTATACAATAAATATAGAATTTTAACTAATGAACTGATACACAGAATCCTCTTTAAGAACAATGATTTGATAAACATTTTAACAATTCAATCATTTACAGATCATAAATCTGATCAAAACTACAGTTACAAATCCACCATCTTTAAAAAGCAAGAAAATGAATCATGAATGTCCTATCTTTTCGATCTAATCATCCACAGTACATACCTAATAATCTTTCTCCTTCTGCTTTGATAAATCTTCCTTAGCCTTTTTTCTCTTTTATTCCGACCCCCTCTTCGTTGAATGTTCTCTCCTATTTATAGATTTATTAGTGGGCCCCTCTTGTCCCGATACCCTCTATCGTTCTCCTTATTATATTAGGATCGGGACGTTTATAAGATTGACAGGTCATGCCTTTTGCTTTTTGGTCCGTTACCTTGTATGGTTTACACGTGTTCCTCGTTCCTTGAGAATCAGCTTTATCCCGATCATACGTGTCATTCGTATGATAAAAGTAATTATCGCCTTACTTTCCCGCTCCATGTTCAATATTATTCTTACTTTCCCGCTCCATGCTCATCATTACTCCTACTTTCCTGTTCGATACGCATTTAATGCTATCTGTTTCGATCAGTGTGATGTTACTTTCCCGATCTTAGGTGTCGATCATGCAGAGATTTGCTCAGTCTTTCACATCTGTCCCGTTTCGATCATTCGATACGGCTTTGATTATGTGCTTCTCATTCTTCTTAATTTCATTGTTTCCTTCTTTAATCGCCTTACACGTGTCGCTCTTCTTTTATTTCCCAACACACCATTAACAACATTTAACAAGGAAAGATTGTATGAAACACAAATAATCTTTTCCATCTGAATATAATGAGCCCATTTGATTGTTATTAAAAGTGCCTTCATTTCCGCCTGGATTACTGATGTTGTTGACGTTGTCCAACATTTGGCGTCGGGGAAATGTGCATGTGAGTTGTAGCGACAATTCCACATCCTACACTAGCAGAATTTTGACCCAAAGACGAATCCACAAACATCAAATTACAATCTTTGTTACTAGATAACAACGTAGGAGTAAAGAATGCTCGTATAATAGAAAGATGACTTCATCATATTATCAAATAACTTATGTGTTTGATTTAAAGATTCTAAATGTATGTCGATGTGGTAGATTGTAGTCACATGACATTGTTTTAATCTATCTATACTAGCTCTGCATCTTGCCTTCCATACATGCTAGAGAACCACCACAAATGTTTTCTGACTATTTATCAAATCATTTGTATCTAAACTCGAAGAGATGGAAATGTAGGAACTATGACTATCACTTTGGGCATTTAACAAACTACACAACTCTAATAAATTAGCAGAGAAATAAAAGGTGATCAAAAGATTCATAACAACATTGCTTAAAGGACACAGGTCATCGGAAACTATGCCTAATCTGAACAGATTATCCTTCAAAAGAAAAAAATTATAGAAGGCATTTTCATATGAATAGTCTAAGCTTTGGGGGAAGGTCCATATGCCAAACCCTTAACTACTACTTATGTTCCTGTGAAAAAATTGTACAACTAAAAGCCAAAAGAGTCTTGTAAGTTGATTTTGCTGAAAAATTAACCAAAACTTAGTGAGACCACCTTACACAATCATTCCTATCATTTAGTATTTTAATTTGAGAAATCGGTCTATCTAAGAGAAGCTAAGAGCATCTCCAAAGGGGTAAAAAATCATATGTGAAAATTATTTAATACTTTGATTTAGTAGAGTTTAGATACATAGTAAATATATAATTTCATAATTTATAACTATCTCCAATAGCTTAGAATATCTTACGTGATAATAAACTCTAAACCGTTTAATTTATTTTAAATAATTATTAAAAAAGAAAAATAATAAAAAATATAATATGAAGATGAATCTGAAGGTGCGGTTAAGATTTTCTTTAACATTTTTATATTTAATATATCACCCCTACTAGTTTATAAGACCTAATTATTATAGATAAATTTATGTTAAATGAAATTCAAAAATTCTATGTCACAGAAAAAAAAAATATTTTCACCTATTATTATTTATGCTCTAAATAATCTTTGGGACTCACTATTTCGGCCCCATTGATGCGTGTCTTCTGTTTTTATTTTCATGTTTTTCCTATTTCTTTCTTTGTTCCTCTTAGTTAGTTTTTGTTAGTGTTCATTGGGTTGAGGTACCCTCTAAGTACCTTCTTTTTTCAATGAATTTCCTGATCAAAAAAATAAAAAATTGGGAAGAGCTGATTCATCTCACTTTTGAGAGTGTTGAACTAATAATTATTCGGAACGGATCCTGTTACATAATAATTTCACTTAATTTTACACACCATTTATATACCGTGGATGAGAAGATATCAGAAGGTCATTCTAGTGGGGCAAATCTACTTGTTTCAATGAATTAGCTTGGCTCCAAGTCGAGCTATATTGATTATATCTACATTAAAACAAAACTCCATATCTTTCTGTTACATAAAATATCTCTTCAATATCTTCGACCCGATTTAATAAGGAATGAACTAGGGATAGTAACAAAAATAAGAGATACATATCTCCAGGAAATTATAACTTCAACCTTATACTGTATCGTCTTCCTCCTTTTATGATATTCATCTTCGTTTACTCTCCTCCAAATACTCCTATACACTTTAGAAGTTTCAGTGATCAATCAAAATTGATATTGTTTCGTGCAACATGGATAGTGTATGTGATGCTGTGCAGGAGGATGATGATTTTGATGTTCCAATGTCTGGGAATGTGAACAAGGAGAACCAAAATGAAAAAATTCTAGCAACACATCCACCCTGATTAAAGGAGCTAACAATAACACGAAGACTCCGTATGTTTCGATGATTTTTAATTCATATGAGGAAGCTTATGATTACTATACTGAGTATGGAGTACATGAAGGGTTTGGTGTGAGGATTCGATTCAACAAATAAACTCGTGCCGGATTCGATCAAGTAACATGATCACACTTTGTTTGTTCACGAGAAGGTAAAAGGAAAAAAGACATTGTAGACGGAATAGACCCAAAATCTAATAGTGGTAACACAGTCCAATGTGAGTGTAAAGTAGAGATGCGAGTTCTATACAGAAAAAACCTGGGCAAGTGGACAATATCAAAAAATTTGGATGTGCATTACCATAGATTTGTCTATCCTTTGAAAATGATACAATTGCGGCCTAATCGATATATGCCAGAAGCAGCAAAGGATTTAACACGGGTATTCAACAGAGAAAATATTAAAATAGCAAAAGTTCCTTCTATCTTTGCTGGTTTAAATATATGATTCGACAAAATAAATTGTTATAATCATTTACGTATAGTCAGGCGTTATGAGCTGGAAGTCGGGGATGCTTAATTAGTTCTCAATTTTTTTCAAAGCAAGCAAAGGAAAAATCCTCAGTTTTTGTTGTAACGAGAGATCGAACGAGAACAATAATAGAGACACAGAGATTTACGTGGTTCACTAACTGTTACGTTAGCTGCATCCACAACAGAGAAAGCAGAGTTTTATTATAGAGCAGAATACTGAGATACATACAACGTGTATATATATATAGGGCAAAGAAATAAACCCTAATTCGACTAAATAACGGAAAACAAGTCCAGTGATAAACAATTTTTCCGTAGTTCCGGTCAACGACTGATTCAAGACATATCAACAGTTTTTCTACTCACTTCAAGTTGATGGAGATGGGAGTGCAGTTAATTTCTTTTGGGTGGATGTTAGGTTGCATATGGCTTATGACCATTTCGGCAACGTGGTTACGTTTGACATCACGTATAGAACAAACAAATATGAAATGCTATTTGCACCTTTTACCGGAGTAAACCATCGCTATGGTCCATACAGTTTGGGTGTGCACTTCTTCAAGATGAAACTGAAGATACTTTCGTTTGGTTGTTTAAAGAATTTCTTGAGGCAATGGATGGACATCATCCGATATCTATTATTAATGATCAAGATTCTGCTATGTGCGCTGCAGTATTTCCTAATACACGCCACAGTTTGTGTCTTTGGCACATAAAGAAAAAAATTGACGAAAAACTCTCTCATGTGTATTACTCAAAATCAAAATTCAAGCGTGATATGAAAATATTCATCCATTGGACATACAGTGTACATGATTTTGAAGAGATGTGGTAATCTTTGCTTAAAGAGTATGATTTAGAAAATAATGAGTGGCTCGTAAACTTATATGAAATTCGTGAGAAGTGGATACCAGTATACCACCGAGGTACCTTTTTTGCTGGAATGAATACAACCGGCCGTAGCGAAGGAGCAAATGCGTTCTTTCAAGGATTTCTCTTACCAAAAACCAACTTAAGAGAGTTTGTAATTAGGTATGATCAGGCATTGACAAAGATTGTCGAGACTGAAATTGCAGAAGATTATGCATCTGAGCACAAGGATCGTCTTATAAACGAGAACAACCTATTTTGAAACATGTAACAACCATTTATACGCGTAATATCTTTGAAAAGTTTCGTGAACAATTAGTTGATTCACTTCGTTTTAGATCAGAAGAGATAGACGTTGATGGAGCTTTTAAAATATATTCAGTCAAAGCTAAAGAAGCGCCTGCACGTTTTACTGTGAAGCTGAAGGCAGACACAAACGAAGCATATTGCACATGTAAGTATTTTGAGTTCATGGGATTACCTTTCAAACATGTGCTACGAATTTTTAATAGACTTGAAATCGATGAAATCCCCTCACATTTCATCTTAAAACGTTGGCTCAAAGGCACGAACTTGTTTAGAGTAGTTGATGGAACAACTACATGGGATAAATACGGGTGTGCTGAGGCACTTAGGCTCACCCACTTATATGGGATATCAACACAAGTGTGGTCTAGTGCTTCAAAATGTTATAATCTGTATAAGATCGCACTAGCAGGCATCGAAGCAATATCCACACAAATGGCTCAAGAGCAACAGAAACAAAGTCGGAGTGATAATAACAATAATAATCCAGTAGAAGCTTCAAATAATGTTGAAGAAACGATTCAGTTACAGGTTCAAGATCCTCTAATATCACAAACCAAGGGTAGACCAAGGGGAATGTAAGTAAAACTGGTCGAATAATTGAAAATATCACCCCAAAAGAAAAGAAAATGCAGTCACTGTCATATTCCAGGTCACGATAAAAGAAAATGCCCTGGAAAGCAATTGCTATAATTCGCAGAAACATTTTTAATGCAGAACTTGCAAAGATGTTGATCCTCGTTAAGAATGATTTCAGTGCAAGTTAAGGTCTCTGAATGTATGCGTGATTTTTCTTCTTCATAGTGAATAACAGTCTAATTAGATAGCATTTATTTGGTTTTTTTATTTAATGAATGGCTATCAGGTTCATTTTCTTATATTTTGGTATAGTCATGTTTCATCTACCACCTAATTAATCATTTGCACAGTCTGGTAGTTTGCTTCTTGATGACAAACTTGCTGCTTTAGGTGTGGAATCTGAAAATGCTCAAGTCTTTGAGTGTTACCTCTTTCTTGAATACTCGTCACTTAGTGCATAATTTTTCAGGTGATCATTTAAATTACACTTGAATCTCTGAAATTCTTTTAGTCTACTTCAGGATATTCATGGCAGACAATTTTTAATAGGAATGGTACATTGCTTAAAGATTTAAATTACACTTCAATCTCTGAATTTTTTTTAGTTTACTTTCATTTGGTTCAATAAGAATGTTCCAAAAGTCTAATATTATACTGAACCGACGCGGCAAGACATAACGCCCATACAAGTTGCTGGGAGTTAATAAATCATTTGAAATTGATAAAATACATCACAATAACGAAAATCATAGCACAACAGTTGAAATTCCCATACGTTAGTACTTTGATAAAACCTAACAAAACTGACTGTGTATGTTGGTTGACTAAACAAGATGGATTTTCGTTTTCTTTTCTTTTTTTCTCTAAGAGAACTGGAGCTTGGATTTGCAGTGGCTTAAAAAAAGGGCTTCAGTTAAAGCAACAATATAAACTATTTATTCTTGCAGCAATGTTAAGTCTACTATTAATGGCTTTTACTACTTAATAGAAGTTCAACCTGTTCCCTTTGCTCAATGGAGCATGCACTGTTGTTTTTATTAACATTTGTGGTGCAGGCATCAAACCTTGAATATCAGAGCTTGGTTGTCTGCCTAGCTTGGTGGTCGTCCAGCAGAACAGTGCATGCGAATTTACGATAATGTTTGATAGTAATTAAAATAATAGTTCACTAAGAACTGGAGTCTGGAAGCAAGGAAGAAGTTGTTAGTCTCTTTCAGATTTGGACGAAGAAGAACGTGGGTTTCTCGTTTTCCCCTAGTTCTTTCCTTATCAAATCGGGGCGAAGATATTGAGAAGATATTAGATATGGATTTTTTTTTGTTTAACGTAGATACGATCAATATGTCTCGGCTTGGAACCAAGCCAATTCATTATAATAAGTAGATTTGGCCCACTAGGATAACCGTTAGGTATCTTCTCATCTACGATATACAAATGGTGTGTAAAATTAAGGGAAATTTTTAAGTAACAGGATCCGCTCTTATAATTATTAGACTCCCCGGAATAATATTACTCCCTCAATATTAAAATGATAGATAAAATTATTGTATTTAGATATATTAAACAAAACTTGGTATAAAAAATCAAGGTGAACAAACTTACCGTGCATAAAATCCTCTAATATTATCTTCTATAAAGAAAAATTATTTTCATTAAAAATGAGACAAAAACCCCATTTCACTTAATACTAATTAAATTTAGACTTTAATTATTTTTTATATACCCAAATTGCCCTTCCTATATAATCTATAAGTTTTAAATGGAAACAAATCTTGAAACTAAATCTTCTTTAAAATTCGGATGAGAGAATTCACATATCTTCTCCAAATTCGGCTAGGGTTTTTGGTGTTGAAGAATCGAAGAATTGTGTTCGTTTATGGTGTTGTTTAATTGAAGATATCTTCTTCAAATCAAATTCTGCTGTTTAAGTGAAGATTTGAGTTTGTTTTTGGTGCTGTTTAATTGAAGAACATAAATTCTAGCTTCGATTCATCTCAAACGGTTTCAAATCCATTGATTATTTGAAGAACCGAGTTCGTATTTGTTTAAGTGAAGAACAGAAACTCAGCTTCAGTTGTATTTCATCAGGTAAGTTTAATTTTCGATTATCATACTTTTGAAGAACCAAACTCAAAATTGTATTCGTTTCTGTTCAAGTGAAGATCAGGAACTGTAACTTCAAATTGTTTGTTTTATTGATTTTGGTTTTTATTTGATTATCATATTTTTGAAGAACCAAACTCAAAATTGTATTCGTTTCTGTTCAAGTGAAGATCAGGAACTGTAACTTCAAATTGTTTGTTTTTTGAAGATTCCTACTGTATTTTCAGTTTTTTCTTTCAATTTTGATCATATTCTCATTCGGTTCAAACTTTTGTATTAGTCCAATCATTCCTATGAAACTGAAATCCAACTTTCAAATGTTGTTGTTGGTGTTGTTGTTTATATTCACAAACAAGTGAAACCGTTTTTGGTTTCATATTTTTTCCTATATATAATTGTAATCAGAGTTTGTTATGTTTTTGATGTTAATTTTAAAATGTTGTTGTTGGTGTTGTTGTTTATATTTAGTGAAAGCGTTTTTGGTTTCATTCTTTTTTTTGTGTATATTATTGGAATTACATTTTTATATGTTGTTGATCATATTCTCATTCGGTTCAAGCTTTTGTATTAGTTCAATCATTCCTCTGAAACTGAAATCCAACTTTCAAATGTTGTTGTTGGTGTTGTTGTTTAGTGAAACCGTTTTGGTTTCATATTTTTTCCTGTATATAATTGTAATCAGAGTTTGTTATGTTTTTGACGTTAATTTTCAAATGTTGTTGTTGGTGTTGTTGTTGGTGTTGTTGTTTATATTCAGAGAAACCGTTTTTGGTTTCATTCTTTTTTTGTGTATATTATTGGAATCACATTTTTGTATGTTGTTGATGTTAATTTTCAATTTTTGTTGGTGTTGTTTTTTATATACACATACAGTGAAACTTATTTTGGTTTCATACTTTTGTCTGTAGGTTATGAAATCACATTTTTGTTATGTTGTTGATGTTAATTTTCAATTTTTGTTCGTGTTGTTCTTTTATATACACATACAGTGAAACTTATTTTTGTTTCATACTTTTTCCTTTTGTTATGGAATCATATTTTTGCTACTTTTTTGATGTTAATATTCAAATTTTGTTGTTTGTTGTTGTTTATATTCACATACAGTGAAATTTATTTCGGTTTCATACTTTTTTCTGTAGGTTATGGAATTTGTTCTCGCTGTTATATTTCACAAAGATGATACATTATCTTTTCGTATTGGTCTACAAGCATCTGTTTGTGATTTAAAGTGTAATATATGTTCAAGTTGGTGTCAATTCTCTTGTCTTTCTATTGAAATTTTCCACATAGTTTGTGATCAGCAAAAGGTTATCAATTCTGATTTTGACCTCCAATCGGTTGCTTTATTTACTTTGTTTAATAAGCTTCCATCTGTTGAGTTACATGTAAGGCATAGAGATGAGTCCTCTAGTTGTAGTTCAGAAATTTCAGCAATCATACCATATGAGCAGCCACGAAGTTTAGTTGATTATGATGTCTGTAATAAAGTTAAAGAACCGTTGAAGTCTGCGCATTGATTTGACCTATTTCAGGGTGTCAATCAGGTGTTTAATGGAGGTGTTCAACAAATTCGTTCTGATTTATTGAAATATCATGCAGTATCTGGGTATTCATTTAAGATGACAAGGAATGAAAAGTTGGGGATTGGTGCATGTTGTTCTAAGAAGGAAGAAGATAAATGTGAATGTCATATATATGCTGTTTTTATTGATGGTGTTGAAGGTAGTCCTTTTATTACCAAGGAGTTAAATAAGAAGCATACTTGTTGTGGTGGAGTTGTAAACAGACCACATTTGTCGAAGAAACTTATTAGTAGCTTGATTCTTGAAGAGATTAAACAGAATCCAAAGAAGAAGACAAAGGATATTATGAATCATTTTACAAGCGAGTACGGCTTTGACATTAGTCGTTATTATGCATATGCAGGGAAGAGGCATGCATTGAATATTACATGGGGAGAGAACGAGAAATCATTTATGTACTTGAAATGGTATACCAACAAATTGACTGAAACCAATCCTGGATCTCGTGTTGTTTTGGAAGTTGAAAATGGGACTCAAAAATTTCAGAGATTGTTTATCTGTTTCGGAGCATGCATTCGTGGATTCAATTACTGTCGTCCTTTGTTATTCCTTGATGCATCCCATTTGAAGAGCAAATACCTTGGTCATATCATTGCAGCAACAGGTCTAACCGGGAATGACGATAATTTTCTTAAACATTCTATTTTGTTTCACATCAACGAAACCTATTTTTTTTACAGAAAAATGTAATTGATAGTATGAAACCTTATTCGGTTTCATTGTTTTTATATGCTGAGACATTTTTTCTACAGAAAATGTAGTTTAAACGGATGAAACCTTATTCGGTTTCATTGTTTTTTATATGCTGAGACATTTTTTCTACAGAAAAATGTAGTTTAAACGGATGAAACCTTATTCGGTTTCATTGTTTTTATATGCTGAGATATTTTTTCTACAGAAAAATGTAGTTTAAACGGATGAAACCTTTTTCGGTTTCATTGTTTTCTTATATGCTGAGACATTTTTTTTTCTGTTCTGGTTTTTCAGAAATCTATCATTTTGCTTATGCTGTTGTTTCTTCGGAGAATGACGCCAACTGGAAATGGTTTTTGGAGAATTTGAAGCAAGTACTTTCCTATACGCAAAAAGCTTACTTTTGTTAGTGATCGAGTTACTGGTTTGGTGAATCAAATCCCTGATGTATTCCCTGTTGCTGCTCATGGTTGGTGTTATTGGCATATGAAGAACAATATCAACACATACTTGCCGAAGTCCAGTAAGGTTTATAACAATTATGTGCTTGGGTTGTTTGAAAAATGTACGTATGCTAATACACATATAAAATTTTCAGAGAACTGGGAGAATTTATTGCAGGTCAAAAATCAGAAGTTACAAGATTATCTGAGTAGAGCTCCGATTGATAAATGGGCAAGTTTTTATTTCCCGGGTCGTCGTTATGGTAGGTTGTGTTCGAATATTGCTGAGAGTTTCAATAGTTGGATCGTTGAAGAGTGAGAGAAGCCTATAGCCATTATGGTTGATGAGATCAGAGTGAAGCTTATGAATCAAATGTGTGTACGTCCTGAGGAATGTGCAACATTATTGAAGTGGCGAGAAACTTTGTGTCCAGAGTTTGAAACTGAGTTGTACAACAACAAGATGCATGGCCGTGAATACACTGTCAGCAAGTCATCGCAATATGTGTTTGAAGTTCATTCTACATCAACACAAAAAGTCGATTTGGAAAGAAGAACATGTTCTTGCAACCGCTGGCGCATCAACGGTTTTCCTTGTGCCCATGCTATCCGTTGTATCATGCTAAATGAAGAAGACCCGTATAAGTATGTTGAATTCTATTTTACAGTAAAGTTCTACCGTGAATCCTATGCAAGACCAATCAATCCTGTTCCCACAGTTGAAAAGCCTACGGTTGTGTCTCCAAAATCTCTTGTTCTTGGTCCTGATGCTCTACCACAACCTGGTCGTCCAAGGAAGAAGAAGAGAATTCCTAATACAGGTTCAGTTCCTAATAAGAAGATGAGAACTTGTGGTAGCTGCCATGTTTTGAGTACCCATAACCGAAGGACATGCCCTGCGCGGCAGATGTGAATTTATTTTGACAACAATTTATTGAATTTTTCATTTTCATTTTTTGTTTATACTACTATATGTTTCAATCTTCATATTGTTTACAGTTAAAATTTCATTTTTGCTTCAGGTTTTTCATGTTTTTTTGTTTTTTCAGAGTTACAGGCTTTTTATAAGTTACAGGCCTGTAGCATATGTTTTTTTATCTATAAAATGATGAAACCTTTTTCGGTTTCATAGTTTGTTTTCTTCTGGAGTAAGATGAAATTTAAAAAGACTATGAAACCTTTTTCGGTTTCATAGTGTTTTTCTTTTTGGAATAAGATGAAAACAAAAATAAATGATGAAACCTTTTTCGGTTTCATAGTTTGTTTCCTTCTGGAGTAAGATAAAATTTAAAAAGACTATGAAACCTTTTTCGGTTTCATAGTGTTTTTCTTTCTGGAATAAGATGAAAACAAAAATAAATGATGAAACCTTTTTCGGTTTCATAGTTTTTTTTCTTCTGGAGTAAGATGAAATTTAAAAAGACTATGAAACCTTTTTCGGTTTCATAGTTTTTTTTCATCTGTAGTAAGATGAAAACAAAAATAAATGATGAAACCTTTTTCGGTTTCATTGTTTTTTTCACCTGTAATAAGCTGAAACAGAAAATATTGATTAACGTTTCTCATAAATCATACTGTAATAAGATGAAACAAATCATTCAAAAAGATTTTCATCCTTAAGAGTATTGATTGATCAAAAGACTGATTAATATTGAATAAGATTTTTTTTACGGAGAACCATTTGTACTGTATCATAAACTAATTGATTAACATTGTTGCAACCTAAGTTTCAACCTCTTTTCATGAATAAACAACCACCATGAGGTTTGACCATCAGTATTCTTTTCTCTTCCACTTTAAGTTGCAACTTTGTCAAGGAGTATTAGTCTTCAACTTTGTCAAGGAGTATCTTGCATGCCAACTTTGGCCTCATATTTTGCACCTTTTGTTTTATGTGCTCTTCGGATGAAAAATTTCCTTTTAAAAGGCTCTTCATGTAATAGCAAACATGAAGTCCGCAATCATTCCTGAAATTAACAAAACAATATCTTTCAATTAAAAAATAAAAAAAAAGGATTAAAATGAAGATATCACAATTTTTTTTAAAAGTACTTACACATCTTGTTGATAGCAGAAAGGGGTGTTCAAAATAAATTCTTTTGTTTGACTTGATGGGTCCAGGCAGAGCTTTGATACATGTTTTCTGAATGCTGACACCATTCTTTCCTTCATGCTTTCAGCACTTTTTTTGCATTCATCTTCAGTGGAGGCCATTGAGTTGTAATGAGAGAATTCTCCAGTCTCATTATCAAAGACTAACAATGTCCAGTGATATGTATTTTCACTTAGTTTTGTTATGATTGGAACGAAGACATATTCAGGAGTGTAGTCCATTTTATCAATGAAAGCTTCAATCGCAGTGTGGCAACTTTTACCGATTGAGTGCAATGTCTGAAATTCAATAAAAAATAAAAATGAGTGCATTGTTGAAAATCAGTGAAACCTTTTTTTTACAGAAAAATGTAATTGAAACAGACGAAACCTTATTTTGATGAAACCAAAATTGGTTTCATTGTTTTCAGAAAGACACTTGTATAACATAAGTTAGATGAAACTTACATAAACATATGTGCTTAGGAAAACAGCCCTTTTGTACTTAGGAGTGCCATCTGATTTCTTGATGTTCTTTGCTATGTTTTTTTTTGCAATTTGAGCATGTAGAACTCAATCATATCTCCTTCTATGTCACCTTTTCTTATCAAGGCATTCATATTTTTTCCTGTAATGTACAGGCCCATATCGTCCTTCTCCCAAGCCATGTCACTGTTGTTATATTGTTGATAAACAAATTTAATGTTTAAGAAGAATAAAAGAAACTAAAACACTTAAATTATTTAACCAAAAAACTTAATGGTATGAATGTCACTTACCTTTCATTGTGCATTTTAAAATATCTGCACATAATCTGTTTTTCATTTGAATCCAGCAGTTGCATAATTTTTAAGTTGTCCACTGCTTTCATCTTGTCTTCCCTTTTCTCTTTTTGTTTTTTCTCCAACTTTTTCTTTTGATTTCTGCTCACACACCGAGTCTTTTTTCTTTTCTTATTCTTAGCATCTTCAGGTGTATAATCCTGCATCTTGACAGGTGCTTGCATTGTCCTTTTGTTTTCTCTCATCCTTGAGATTATGTTACTCAATTTTTTTTCGGGACTGATGTCTTCACCATCCTCTTTCGCACTGTCAGTTTCCGTCAATCCCAACTTGAAATGAGGCACATCATCTTCTAGATCAATTACATCATTTGCCATGTTTATAACAGAGTAGTAGCACATGCCTTTACTACTTGGCTTTGATGTAAAAGTCTTGGTTGCATACTCGTCTTCAATTTGCTGAAGAATAGTTTCATCAATTGAACCTTGGCTTTGAGTTGACACTTCAATCTGTGTCTCTGGCTTTGATGAAGAACTTTTCTTCGCTTCCAGTTCTACTCTCTCAGCGACTCTGATATCTTCTATAGTGTCTGGAGTCAATTCAGAAATTTCTTCTATTGCACTCCTCAAGTTACTTTTCGTCAAAGAAGATTCAATTTGTTCAGCCACTTTTATATCTTCAATTGTGTTCGGAGTTGACTCCGAAACTTCTTCCATTATACTGTCCTTGGCTTGGTTCGCTTTGATTTCAGATTCTACCTTCTCAGCCACCTCCAAATCTTCAATTGTGTTCGGAGTTAACTCTGAAATCTCTTCAGTCTGAACTTCATGAGCTGAAACCTTTTCAGGTTCCACTGCGTCATGTTGCTCCTGAACATCTTCATGAGATGAAACCTTTTCAGGTTCCACTCCATCATGTTGGATCTGAGCTTCTTCATTAGCTGAAACCTTTTCAGGTTCCACTGCGTCATTCTGCTCCTGGACTTCTTCATGAGCGGAAACCTCTTCAGGTTCCACTGCATCATGATCCTGAACTTCTTCATGAGCTGAAACCTTCATGAACTGAAACCTCTCTTCGTTGAATAGACAACCACTGCATCTACAAACCTTTTTAGGTTCCACTGCATCATGTTGGATCTGAGCTTCTTCATTAGCTGAAACCTTTTCAGGTTCCACTGCATCATTCTGCTCCTGGACTTCAACATGAGCTGAAACCTCTTCAGGTTCCACTGCATCATGATCCTGAACTTCTTCATGAGCTGAAACCTTTTCAGGTTCCACTGCATCATGTTGTTCTGTTTCTTCAAATATATTCATTACCTGCAATAGTTATTGATTTCAGAAAACAAAGTATAGCAAATCAAATCAAATCAAAAAAAAAACAAAGTATAGTAAATTATCACCTCATCATTGTCAGACTTTTGTTCTCTATCTTCTTCAACCTCAACATTCACATCATCTTGTTCTACCATTGCATCCACAATTTTTATAGTATTGGTTATCAATTCCTCCATATCTTGTTCAGTGTATGAAATTGTTTTTGCTTCATCTTGCTTACGTTTCTTTCTATCGTAAGTCTTCCTCACTGGTTCTAGTTCTAACTTATCTTCAGCATCATATTTTGCGAGAATTGATTGATCTTCTTCCGAAAGCCCATTGTTACCGACGCTTGTAAGCTTTTCAATCAAAATTCTTGCCCACTTATATTTTCCTTGTATGTGGTATCTTCATTTCCAATTTCAACACTCACTTCATTTCTTTCACCAACCAACTCTTCATTTCTTTCAGAACCAATATCTTCATTTCTTTCAACAACCATCTCATTATCCTCTTCATTTCTTTCACCACCAACATCTGCATTTTCCTCTTCATTTCCTTCACCATCTATGTACTCTTCAAACTGAATTTTCTCTTCCTCTATACGCTGGACCAAGCGTATTTCTTGTTCATTATATTCTAACATGAAGGATCCCTGACGGTAATCCACATTCATCTGTGGAATACAAGTAAAGTTATGATTAATAAGTTGGTACTAAATAAATTATGAAACCTTTTTTGGTTCCATAGTTTTGCTTTTTCATCTTGAATAAGGTGCAGACATTAAAAATTATAAACAAACAAGAATTGTTGTTGCTTTTACCTTGGAGAAAATTTCTGGTTTGTTGGAGAGATCATCAAAATTATTCACCACTTGCTTGCTTATTTCATCAAGGTTCCATCTAGCGAACCTTGCGTACCTTTCGCTCTCATCTTCTCTCAAAGTGATGTTTGTCATCTCAGCAAACCAATATTGTAAAAAATCAATACACAATTCAACATTTAAATTAGTAATCAAACTTGGGAAAAATAAAAAAACAAACATTTTATGAATCAAAAGAAACAAAAATAAACTTACCAGTGGGTAAATGACGCAACCTGATACATCATCAACTTCTTCAGCTTTAATTATAGACTCAATTATATTTTCATACAAAACATCAGGCCAACACACTTTATTCATCTCAAATACTTGGTACAAGTATTTTGATGTCAGATTCTGCCCACCTTTGTTCGGGACAAATATCGAAACCAAGAGATAGAGTATGAATAGCTTGACGAAGTCTTCAGCTTTGGTTTCATCTGCTGCTGTTTCCATCATAGCTCTGACAATATCAGTTTTCCTCATCTTCTTAGATCCTTTAAAATACTCAACTTGAAACATGTTCACCTTTTTCTTCAGCTCAACATCTTGGTGTATATCTACATTCTTCATCATTTGTAGCCAAAGATGACAGCAAACTGTTCATGTGTTGTCCGTAGTATCATATTCCTTGCTCCCATCAATTTGAAACAATCTGGTTTATCACCCTTTACACTTCTATAAAATGACCCTAAGATCATCTGAACTGCTCTTGTTGTTTTCTTTAATTTTTCTGCTTGAAGGGTACCATCGAAGAACGGTTTGAAGAAACGCCAGAATGGACTTGCAACAAGTGCCTTCATGTGTTTTCTTTAGTGTATATCAATGCTTTTATTTTTGGTGCCTCTGCACACAGATGTTGTAATGAGCATCTGTATGGATCTCGAATATTTTTTTTTCCTGTTACAGAATAAGTAAAACATTAGCACAAACAGAACAGAATAAGATGAAACCTTTTTGGGTTCCATCAAAACATTCATTAAGTAAAAAAATACCAACATTTTTTAGTCACAACCATACACATAATAGGATGAAACCTTTTTGGGTTCCATCAAAACATGCATTAAGTAAAAAAACACCAACATTGTTAGTCACAAACATACACAGAATAGGATGAAACCTTTTTGGGTTCCATTAAAACATGCATTTTCTAAAAAAAAACAACATTGTTGGTCACAAACATACACAGATTAGGATGAAACCTTTTTGGGTTCCATCATAATATCAATTAAGTAAAAAACCACCAACATTTGTTGGTCACAAACATACACAGATTAGGATGAAACCTTTTTGGGTTCCATCATAATACCAATTAAGTAAAAAACCTCCAACATTGTTGGTCACAACCACACACAGAATAGGATGAAACCTATTTCGGTTCCAACACAATAATTTAGGTTAAAACAGATGAAATCTAAACGTTGAAACAGATGAAAATCAATGAAACCTAGTTTCAGAAAAATGTAACTGAAACCTAACTATGAAACCTGTAATTTCGAAAGAGATGAAA
>JAJJMC010025652.1:1103559-1128708 GCA_023531435.1 Papaver californicum
AATGCATCACCGAGCCGAAGTTGCGTAAGTGAGAGCATCATAGTGCTAAGGCACTATTATGTCGTGATGCATGATCCAATGCATCACCAGGCACTATTATGTCGTGACGCATGATCCAATGCATCACCGAGCCAATTTCGTTATTCGATAAATGCATCATAGTGCTAAGGCACTATTATGCCGTGATGCATTATCCAACGCATCACCGAGCCAAGAATGCTCGGCTTTGGCAAGAAACCTTCATTTTTGGCCTTCCAGTCGATGGATGACCCTTACCTTTCAAATATTTATTTGTGGAAATGCAAATAAACCATATATAGGGAGGGAGCTTTTCTTGAATGTGCATGAGCGGTAATGCACATATAAATGCGATGTAGCCTATACGATGGAGCATACTTGATGCTCATCAACGTGTTTAATTGTAGCTTACCCGAGAATGATTCGCTTTGGCTTTGGCAAGAAATCTTTTGCGGCCTTGCAGTCGATGGATGACCCCTACCTTTCTAATATTTGTTTGTAGAAATACAAATGCAACATATATATGGAGGGAGCTTTGTTGGAATGTGCATGAGCGGTAATGCACATATAGATATGCGAAGTGGCCAATACGTTGGAGCATACTTGATACATAAGCATCAATATGCTTGTAGCTTAACTGATGAAGCTTGAATGTGCAAGAGGGGTAATGCACATGTAAATATGCGAAGTAGCCTATACGTTGGAGCATACTTGATGCATAAGCATCAATATGCTGGTAGCTTAGCCGATGAAGCTTGAATTATACGAAAGCATCTTTCGATCGTGTTACGTACTTGATAATGCATATTTGCATAATAAATAGCGATAGTTATGCACAAGCTAGTGCATACCTTGCGAAAGCCCTTTGGCCTACACAGACTAGGCCTTGATTGGCCTTTGGCCTTGCGATGAAGTTGGAATCGAAGTTGGCTTTGCCTTAATAAGCTTAAGTTGCTTGTCCTTTTCGAATTGACCCTATGATGAACTACGGTCATGCTTGATCCCATCAAGGTACGGGCTGGGTACGTAGGCATCCGCAATGCAATGCATTGAGGTGCAGCACCTTGTCGCTCATATCATCTAATTTGGGAGATGATTGCGACATTATGGTAACTCATATCATCTGGCTCGGTAATGCTAAGCAAGAGATGATTGTTGCCACACTTGATGAGGTAGTTGCAATTCCATTTGATGGATTGTTCATCATTCCTTGGAACCGTTACGGCATGGAATGGCATGTGCCTGGATATTGCACTCTTGGCAAGAACAAGCTAAGTGTAGGCTCCAGCGCATGGTCGAAGTAGAATTGATGAAGCGGAAGCTTAGGCTTGAAATAGCCTAGGTGTTGGTCCAAGGAATGAGTAGGCCTGGACAATGATCGAAATTATGCGATGCTTGCCAAAGGCATCCCCGTTAGCACCCAGCTCTTGGATTAGGGGCACCTCCCTTTTGAATTTTGAAACCGAAAATGGCGGGAAGAAACCTTCTTCACGTGAGAAACTTCTGTGTTGATTTGCAACCGAGTTTTAAGGGATTTTTAGGTGGTTTCAAGTTACCAGAATCAAGACACAATCTATAATAGCTTATACACACGTCACAAAACGTGTTTCACCCGGAAAAAATGGCTGCAGAAGTGAATCAAGCCGGAAAAAGGACTTCGACCCTGTTTAGGATTTACACGTAATTTGAGTTTGATTAGGAGTCGTTTTGGAGTCCTTATCGGTTCTCTAGGGTTTCTAGGGTTCACTAATACTATATGTAGCCAATAGAAACGAGAAACAAATGAGGAAGAGCCACCGGAAAAAATTAGGAAGAAAAAAAAAAGTTTTTTGCTGCTGTAGAGAAGAAGAAGAACATAAGGCGTTGAAGAACTGTCGCTAGTTCTGTCGCTGACGCAGCTGCTGAAGCAGTCTTACATCAACAACGCCTGGAGTCCGTCTTTCTTTCCTGTTCCCTTTTCCTTCTTCTGTAATGCATAAACCACTTCTCTGTAACGCTTATAAGCGTCTCTGTTCTTCTGTGTTACTAGTTTTTCACCATTGTAAGCACCTTTTGAGCAATGAAAGTCTATTTTGAGTGTGTTTCCATTACAATGAGCTAATCACCATCACTGGGGAGACAGAGGAAGCCGTTCATCCAATAATTGTGGTAACTTCTATTTTAATTATATTTATTCTACAATTCTTTTATTATTAATTGCTTGAATTAAAATTGAAAAAATGGTTTTTCTCAAATAATTTTGTTTTCTTCTGATGGGTCATACTTGGTTTTTAAACTCTTGATGTCTCATGCTCTTGATTAACAATTATTCTTTCAAAAACCTATCTTTGACATATTTAGATTAAATTGAATATAAGAATTGTTAGATGTTATCACTGAAGTATTAGTTAATGGTGGAATCTTAAGCCCTAGTTTCTCTTCATCCATTTTAAAATCAAATTGTTTTAATGCTCTTTATTTTATGTTACTAAAAATTAGGTCTAGAAATTAAAGCTTCAGAGGTCCGAGAATCGAACCTATTTTAGCATTATTAAAAACAACATCAATTTTTGGCGCCGCTGCCGGGGATTTGTTTTTAGGTTTTGAGTTTTAGATTTATTTTTAGGTTTTATTTTTATTTTTATTTTTATTAGTTTACTTTGTTCTATTTTACGTTTCTTTTGGTATTTATCTTTTTGTTACAGGTTTTGGATTTTGGATCAAAAAGAAAGTGAGCCAAAGACTTGGAACTAAAAGTTAAAGACTTGGAGTTAAAAGTTAAAGCTTAGAACGAAAAAGAAGACGAAGATTTTTCTTAATTAGATTTTATTTTATTTTAGATTTTATTTGTTTTTGTGTATTAGGATTTTAATTGTTTCTGTATTTTTTTTTTTATTTTGGACACTTTATTTATTTTCAAAACCTACAGAAGGGTATTATTAAATATAAAATGCTACAGGGAAGGACGACAATTACGATATTATCTCGGCCCCTAGGGTTCGCACACTGACACAGGAGTCGGTGGCCCGAGTCGACTACAACAGATTCATCCCCCGTCTGGTACGGGAGGTAAGACTCGATCAACCCACGAATCCCCTGCAAGTGGGTTAACTGTATTCCTTCGTATGCATATATGTTGAGGAACTGAAAACGGATTTAATTTTCTAGTAAAGGGCAAGAACTGGCCATATAAGATAAGGACTCGGATTTCATCATCGTTTCCTTCTTGCCCGCTATAGGAACATGTTACCAAACGCAAACCTAAACCTTAAAATTTTGACTAGAAAGAGACCGATAGGGTAACGAGCTTATAGGAAACTCGTTCAAAAGGACTGTATTGGTTACTTTGTTAGCCGAACTTGAAGTTCAAGAAGATTATTTTAAGTTGATTAGAGACGCCTTGTAACCCAGGGAAAAGTGCCAAAGAGACAGGGTTATCAAAGCTCCTTAGAGCTTATCCTGTTTCTCTTCGACTTAATCTAATTCGGATCGTTCTAAGAGGTTTGCTAAAATCGTAACTAGTTGCCTTTTGAAATAATAGAAGCTGGTCTAGAAACAATCTAAGTGGAGCCATCATGCTTTTTGTTTGCTAGATTTAATAGGTTTGATTTGGTTGAGTCAGCCTTGCTTGTGATTATTAGAATTCCCTTCCAATTAGGATTTACTTTTTTTGTTTTTTTTTAGTGTATGCCAAGACCGTTTGAATTCATCACTGAGCGGGCTTGGAAAAGAGACACTCTAGGACGTTTGGTTAGTGAGAAACCTAGTAGTTCTGTCCCTGGAAACGAGGACCTCGGAGACTCTTCTTTTGAGGGCCCTGTTTTTGAAAATTTCAAATTTGAGAACTTGACACTGTGTGAAGAAGTTACTTCTAGTCCTTTGATAGCGCCAGCGATGGCAACTTTAAAGCTTTGTTGAACCAGACTAGGACTTCTCGTCCATCATGTATCAAGTTAGCTGATACTGAAGCAAACTATGAATTGAAACCTGGGACCATACAGATCCTCCAAATATTCTTAGGGAAAGAAAATGAAAACCCCTATTTCCATGTTAGGGATTTTGAGGAAATGTGTAGTACCATCAGGATTAAAGACCTAGATGATGAAGCGTTGAAACTTAGACTATTTTCTTTTTCACTAAGAGACAAAGCCAAGTCTTGGCTATATAGTTTGACTTCTGAGTCAATTGAGACCTATGAACAACTCACGTCTTCCTTTTTCCATAAGTTTTTCCCTAGGCACAAAATATCATCTATTAGACAGCAGATTTGCACATTTGCTCAATTAGAGGGAGAATCTTTATATAGGTATTTGGAAAGGTTCAATGACTTATTATCACAATGTCCTCATCATGGTTTAGAGAAATTAAGGCTAGTTCAGATCTTCTACGAGGGTTTAGATTATTCGACAACAACCATGGTTGAGTCTTTATGCACATGTGGGTTTGAAAATAAAACTGTCGATGGCGGGATGACATTTTTGAATGAAATCGCCGAGAAAACCCAACAGTGGAAAAATAGTAGGGAACCCCATAGAACAATTCTTCTAAGTAGAGGGAATGTTAATAGGGTAGAAGGATATTTTGAATCGGATGCCAAAATAGTGGCTATATAGAAAAGGTTAGAAGCTTTAGAACTGAGTCAATCTAGTAGTATTGAGCCCAAACCATTTTGGGAATGACAGACTGTTGAAGAGCAAGCCCATGCTCTTTATAATAACACTAGGTTTGATAATCATCAGAAGTTCGACCCTTATTCAGAAACCTATAACCCTGGTTGGAGAAACCATCCAAACCTTTCTTGGTCTAAGGGCCAGAGTCAAGGTCAGTCTAGTAATTCTAAGGTTCCCCAAGGTTTTGGTTATGCTAAGAATCCTTCTAGACCAGCACAATTTCAGAGTCCGATAGATAAGACGATAATGAGTTTAGTTGAGTCTGTTGCCTCATTGACTCAGAATACTAAAGATTTCCATCAGTTTGTCAACCAGAGTTTAAGAGAAAATCAAAAGATTGTTCAGGCTAATAGTTCAGTTGTTTCTAATTTAGAAACCCAGGTTGGTCAGATCGCTGAGTCTTTGAGAGAAAGAAAAAAAGGTAGGTTTCCTAATCAACCCCAACCCAATCCTAGAGGAGTTCATGAAATATCTTCCGGTGAGAAATCACCAAGTCATGTGAATGAAATTAGAACTCTTAGGAACGGTAAAGTCGTAGAAAACAAGGTAATTATGCCTGAAAGTGAACATACTGTAGTTCACCCCTATGATCTAGTAGCTGAAGAGACTGATGAAGTTTCTAAAGAGCCTGAGGTAGCCCCTCATAAGCCGGATTTTGTTCCCAGAGCCCCGTTCCCACAACTGTTAGCACCAACTAAGAAGGAATCCAACTTTAATGACATAATTGAGGTTTTTAAGCAAGTCACGATAAACCTTCCATTATAAGACGCAATTAGGAAGATTCCTACATATGCCAAGTTCCTTAAGGACATGTGTACGCGAAAGCGAAAGCTTAGTGTACAAAAGAAAGCCTTTTTAGCTAGTCATGTGAGTTCAATTATTCAGAACAATGTAACCCCTAAGTACAAAGATCCAGGGTCCCCTACCAATATTTCTTGCACAATAGGTAAATATCGTGTCGAGAAAGTGTTACTTGACTTAGGAGCCAGTGTGAACTTACTTCCGTACCATGTGTACCTGCATTTAGGACTTGGTGATTTGAAACCTACTCAGATGACATTGCAGTTAGCTGATAGGTCTGTGAAAATTCCTCGTGGTGTCATAGAGGATGTTCTTATTGAGGTTGATAGGTTTATTTATCCAATAGATTTTGTTGTCCTTGATACCCAACTTGTCCCTGACCCAGAGAATCAGATACCTGTGATATTAGGTCGCCCATTTTTAGCGACATCCAATGCGATCATTAACTCTCGAAATGGTATTATGAACTTATCTTTTGGTAATATGACTATTGAGCTTAATATTTTCAACATTAGCAAACAACCACCTGAGCTAGATGACACGTGCACTGAAGAGGTGAACATGATAGGAACACTAGTTCAGGAGTTATTACCGAACACTTTGTTAGAAGATCCATTAGAGAAATGCCTAGCCCACTTTGGGTTTGATTTTGATGATGATAGTGTAATCAATGAGGTGAATGCTTTGTTAGACTCAGCCCCTTTGTTAGACACTAGTAATGTATGGAAACCTAAGTTTGAACAACTACCAGTTTCTAAGTCTACCCTAATTCCTTCTTTAGAAAAGCCTCCTAAGTTGGACCTTAAACAACTACCATATACTCTGAAATATGTGTATTTAGGCCCATCTGAGACTTTGCTTGTGATTGTAGCATCTGACTTGGATAGTAACCAGGAAAGTAGGCTAGTGACTGTGCTTCAAGATAATAAGGAAGCTTTAGGGTGGACCATAGCAGACATTAAGGGAATAAGTCTTACTGTTTGTATGCATCAGATTCATTTAGAGGATGATACAAAACCGTCTAGGGAGATGCAACATCGACTTAACCCTAATATGAAAGAAGTAGTTCGAACTGAAGTGCTTAAGTTGTTAGATGCGTATATTATTTACCCAATTTCAGACAGTAAGTGGGTCATCCCCGTTCAGGTTGTCCCCAAGAAATCAGGTATCATTGTAGTTCAGAATGATAACAATGAATTAATCCCAACCCGAGTGACCACGGGGTGGCGTGTTTGTATTGACTATAGTAAATTGAACAAGGTCACAAGGAATGATCACTTTCCCCTTCCTTTCATCGACCAAATGCTAGAGAGATTAGCTGGACATAGCCATTATTGCTTGATAGATGGTTTTTCTGGTTATAATCAGATTTTTATTGCCCCAAAAGACCAAGAGAAAACTACTTTTACCTGTCCCTTTGGTACCTTTGCGTATAAACGCATGCCTTTCGGGTTGTATAATGCACCCGCTACTTCAGCGTAGTATGATGACCATATTTTCTGACATGGTAGAACGGTTTTTAGAGGTCTTTATGGATGATTTTTCGGTATTTGGGTCATCTTTTGATGAATGCTTGCATCATTTGACATTAGTGTTGACTAGGTGTAAGGAGAGAAATTTAGTGCTTAATTGGGAAAAATGTCATTTCATGGTTCGATCAGGAATTGTTTTAGGGCATCTCGTATTTTCTAAGGGTATAGAGGTAGACAAAGCCAAAGTTGACCTTATTAAGACTTTACAGGTTCCCAAAACTGTACGAGATGTTAGGTCATTCTTAGGGAACGCAGGCTTTTATCGTCGATTCATTAAGGATTTTAGCTTGATTTCTAGACCTCTTTGCAATTTTCTTGCAATAGATGTTAAGTTTGTCTTTGATGATGCTTGTTTAGAGGCTTTCGAGAAGCTTAAGACTTTACTCACTACCTCCCCATAGTTCAGGCTCCTAACTGGAACCTACCCTTCGAGATGCTATTGGTGTCGTATTAGGTCATCGAGAAAACAAATTACTTCATGTGATTTACTATGCTAGCAAAACTCTGAATGATGCCCAACTGAACTACACCACCACAGAAATGAACTATTAGCCATTGTTTTTTCCTTAGACAAGTTTAGATCCTATCTCTTAGGTTCTAAGGTTATAGTCTTTACTGATCATGCTGCTTTGAAGTACCTTATGTCTAAAAAGGATACTAAACCTAGATTGATTAGATGGATCCTTTTGATACAAGAATTCTCTCTAGAAATTAGAGACAAAAAGGGTGCGGAAAATATAATAGCAGACCACTTGTCTAGACTCATTGTGGAGTCCCCTGATGATTCTTCTCCGTGAAAGATAGTTTTCTTGATGAGCAACTATTCCTTGTTTCCCAATCACCTTGGTTCGCAAATATAGTGAATTATCTTGTTACTGGTTGAATGCCTCAACACTGGGGGTAAACAAGATCGTTCTAGGTTTTTAGCCGAGGTGATACATTTCTTTTGGGACGATCCTTATTTGTTTAAGTATTGTCCAGACCAGATTATTAGGAGATGTATACCTGAGAGTGACCAGTCCAGTATTATTTCCTTTTGTCATGATCATGCTTGTGGAGGTCACTTTAGTGCTAAGAAGACTGCTGCTAAGATATTGCAGTGTGGATTCTATTGGTTGTCATTGTTTAAAGACTCCCACAATTATTGTGCTACTTGTGTGCGCTGTCAGAAGTTAGGAACCATTTCCTGTAGAAATATGATTCCTTTGAACCCGATTTTAGTTATTGAGGTCTTTGATGTGTGGGGCATTGATTTTATGGGTCCATTTCCTAATTCCTTTGGTTGTTTTTACATCCTTGTCGCTGTAGACTACGTATCTAAGTGGGTAGAGGAGGTTTCGTATAAAACAAACGACCACAAGGTTGTGGTCCAGTTTTTGAATGATAACATATTTGCACGTTTTGGTACACCGCGAGCTATAATTAGTGATGGAGGGTCACACTTTTGTAACCGACCGTTTAACCTTTTAATGAAAAAATATGGTATTACCCATACAGTAGCTACCCCATATCACCCACGGACTAGTGGTCAAGTAGAGGTTTCCAACAGGGAGATAAAACGTATTCTAGAGAAAACAGTTAATCCTAATAGGAAAGACTGGTCGTTGAGGCTTACTAATGCCTTATGGGTTTACCGCACCGCGTTTAAGACCCCCATTGGAATATCACCCTATCGTCTAGTTTTTGGCAAGGCATGTCACCTGCCCGTCAAGTTAGAACATAGAGCATATTGGGCTGTAAAACAGTTAAATTTTTCGTTTGACAAAGCAGGAGCTCACAGGAGGCTTTTGTAGATTTTTGTAGGTTTTTAGTTTGTCTTTTTAGTTTATTCTCCATAGAAGGATTGTTACGCTTCACTTATATATTGGTACTGCTCTTTATTTCGAAACATTGAGGACACTGTTTGATTTAAGTTTGGGGGTAAGGGAGAAACTTTTTAGTGAAATAATAAAGCTCTAGAATTTAGAAGCTTGTGAACACTTCAGGGTGACACTAACCATTCTAGGTAGATGGAAACTTAGCTCTTTTTCTATAGGAATTGGTGTGCGCAGTTAAATGGTCTATTCATAAAAGGACAGAGTTCAGGTGTTAGAAATAGCATGATATTCGTCACCACATCTCGGAGTCTATCTCGACCATATCACTTTCTGTTTTTACTTTTACAATTTTGTGTTTCTCTAAGTGATTTGGTGGGGCCCAGTATCAAATTGTTATCGCCGTCAGGATGAAATAGAGTGTTTTGAGATCAAGCCCCATTATTGCATTTAAAAAAAAATAAAAAAAAATAATAATAAAAAAAAAATAGAATATTGGCACTTTGATAGAAATATGTGTGTGTTCTCCCTGTCTCCGTCGCCTAAGCAAGTGTGGAACGTAGGATCCATGGGAACTATCATATAAGATGCTGATAAGAACCATGCATTTGGATTCAATGTGATCCAATCATGTTGTCAATACATTTATTGTTTTATTTTTAATAAGTCGATCGCTGGAACCCGTGTATATACCAGTTGAATTGATATTAGTATTAGATTTAAGACCAGTGGGTGCGTATCTCAATTCATTAGGTTTCATCTTGGCACTGACCTTCAGACAGAAATGGGAAACACCGTTCACCTTAGTCAACACGTGCAACCTTCATATTTTCCATGTTCATCTTCTAAATCTTTTCATGTGATTGAACTGTGATAGTTCCGAATCTTATGGTTGAACGATTATCTGAGTAGAGCTCTGTTGTCTTACATATGAATTTTAGTATGTTTGAGTAAAAACTCGTGTACATCAATTGGACTCATATGGGGTAATGATTCCCATAGACGAAGAATTGAGTATGCCAACTAAATAGTTTGTTTATTGTTTACCCTCAATCGTTCACGAGTAGCTAAAATTTGGAGTAAAGGTTTTGTGGGTATACCTCTTGTAAACCCTCACGAGACAAAACTCGTCCACTAGGGACACCTAGGGGTTTAACGGCTTATTACATATGCTAAATGTAGTCGCGGTTCCTGCGAAAGTGATTTAGAATTTTATTTTCTAGATTAGATTTGCTCGAGGACTAACAAATAGTAAGTTTGGGGGTATTTGATAGACACATTTTTATGTCTAAATTTCGCTCGATTATCTATTTTGTTAGTGTTCGATTTTGTACTTATTATGGCTTTTTATGTCTTTGTAGGTATTTTTGAGAAATAAATAATTTGGGAAAAATCGGCACAAAAAGTGATAAAGGCACCCGGGGAGAATTGATAAAGGCACCCAGTTCTTGGATTAGGGGCACCTCCCTTTTGAATTTTGAAACCGTAAATAGCGGGAAGAAACCTTCTTCACGTGAGAAACTTCTGTGTTGATTTGCAACCGATTTTTAAGGGAGTTTTAGGTGGTTTTAAGTTACCAGAATCAAGACACAATCTATAATAGCTTATACACACGTCACAAAACGTGTTTCACCTGGAAAAAATGGATGCAGAAGTGAATCAAGCCGGAAAAAGGACTTCGACCCTGTTTAGGATTTACACGTAATTTGAGTTTGATTGGGAGTTGTTTTGGAGTCCTTATCGCTCTGCAACCCAGTCCTTCTATTTTAATTATATCTATTCTACAATTCTTTTATTATTAATTGCTTGAATTAAAATTGAAAAAATGGTTTTTCTCAAATGATTGTGTTTTCTTCTGATTGGTCATACTTGGTTTTTAAACTCTTGATGTCTCATGCTCTTGATTAACAATTATTCTTTCAAAAACCTATCTTTGGCATATTTAGATTAAATTGAATATAAGAATTGTTAAATGTTATCACTAAAGTATTGGTTAATGGTGGAATCTTAAGCCCTAGTTTTTCTTCATCCATTTTAAATCAAATTGTTTTAATTCTCTTTATTTTCTGTTATTAAAAATTAGGTCTAGAAATTAAATCTTCACAAGTCCGAGAATCGAACCTATTTTACCACTATTAGAAACAACATCATTAGGCCTGGACAATAAAGAAAAATTATGTGATGCTTGCCAAAGGCATCCCCATTAGCTTGTATAGCCTTCAACCCTTGGTATAATAAGGGTAAGTTGGAATGGTATGCTAGTCAAAGGCATTCACCATGGGATTTAATGGCCTTGCACCCTTTGTAGGACAAGGGTGTGTTGGAAAGATAAGGGGACTACGGTTTGAGTACCATGCTTGCAAAGCATGTTTGGAAAGGCAAATATGCCTGGAACGGTATAAACGTAGCTTGAATGATGTGGGAACTACGTTTCGAGTATAATGCTTACAAGGTAGGCTTGGAAAGTAAAAATTTACCTGCACTTTCCAGCGAGAAGTTAGGCTTTAAGGTCGGGTTACACTCTTTAAAATCACGCATCGGGAGTTCTGGCCTGCCCAGCGCAACGCGCCGGAGTCAGAAATTTTCCGGTCCGTGACAAATGGTATCAGAGCAACTTCCGAGAAAACACTAGGGACTGTGAGTTTTGGACTCGATCATTTTGTATTATGACTACAAAATTTTCCTTCAAAGGAAATGGAAAAGTTGGAAGAGTAGGCCAATTGTTGTGCGAAATAGAATGGATAAATAAGACCAAGTGCCTATACAAAAGAAATTGTAACTCACTAGTTACTCCGCTAAGATTTGGACACGCTCGAGTGTGTTGTGAGTTTGACAGGAAACCCGTTTGGAATGGTGGATGGTATCCGACTACCCTTGGAACTGGGACTGATCACCCCTCACCCATGCGGCACGGTGTGCGATGTCAGGTCGGCTAGCACCCACTTACGAGTGGAATATCGTCCGGGACGATGGCTTGCATCCGACTGCACTGGCATTAGAGTTTGGTCCTCACAGTACTACGCTAAAAACTATTCATAAACTCGCGATGACCCTTTTCAACCTATGTGAATTTCGGGGACTCTTAAGTGTATGGTATCAGAGGTCCACTTAAGATCTCGTGTTGAGTAAATTCTTTTGCATTCTTGAGCATGTGGTATGGGACACATGTTTAAGGATCCAATTTGAGTTTTCTCTGTAAAGTTATAAATAAAAAAAACCTTTGTTGATCCTAGAGCATGCGGTGTGGGACGTATGTTCGGAAGGTCTCCATCGGCATTTATGGCAATCGTAGGCCCTATTAGGATTCTGAGATATGCGGAATGGGACGCATATTCTGAAGGTTCTAATTTGTCCTCACTAACAAACATTGTACCCTTGCAAGATTTCTGTGCATCATGGAATGGGACATATGCATAGAAAACCTCAATCGATGAAGCTTGTCAACAATAGTTTTGAGTTAAATTTCGGGGACGAAATTCTTTGAAGGTGGTAAGAATGTAACACCCGCAATTTTCGCATGACACTTACTCATGGACGCGTCATGGCCTGGGTTGAAGCTTCGTCCTAAGCTTATAAAGCTTACCCAGATATGGATTGGGGTTTGGATGCCTTGACCTTGAATTATAGTGTTAAGGCCCTATTACGCGTGATGCGTATTCGAAGAGGCTTGATAGTGCAAAGGCACTATTACACCGATCCGAAGTTGCGTAAGTGAGAGCATCATAGTGCTAAGGCACTATTATTCCGTGATGCATGATCCAATGCATCACCGAGCCAAAGTTGCGTAGGTGAGAGCATCATAGTGCTAAGGCACTATTATGCCGTGATGCATGATCCAATGCATCACCGAGCCGAAGTTGCGTAAGTGAGAGCATCATAGTGCTAAGGCACTATTATGCCGTGATGCATGATCCAATGCATCACCGAGCCGAAGTTGCGTAAGTGAGAGCATCATAGTGCTAAGGCACTATTATGCCGTGCTGCATGATCCAATGCATCACCGAGATGAAGTTGCGTAAGTGAGAGCATCATTGTCACGGTGCCAAGGGTAGTCGGATACCCGCCATTGTTCCAAGCGGGTTTCCTGGCAAACTCTCAGCACACTCGAGCGCGTCCAAAATCTTAGTGGCGTAACTTGTAAGTTACAATTTATTTTGTGTAGGTACTTGGCCTTATTTATCCCCTTTATATTCGCACAACAGTTGGCCTACCCTTTCAACTTTTCTATTTCCTTAGAAGGAAAATTTTTTTGTAGTCATAATACAAAATGCTCACCGAGGAGTCCAAACTCACAGTCCCTAGTGTTTTCTCGGAACTTGCTCTGATACCATTTGTCACGGACCGGAAAATTCCGCCCCCGGCGCGCTGCGCTTGGGAAGGCCAGAACTCCCCAATGCGTGAGTTTAAGAAGTCTAATCCGACTCTAAAGCCTAACTTCTCGCTGGAAAGTGCAGGTAAATTTTTGCTTTCCAAGCATGCCTTATAAGCATTATACTCGAAACGTAGTTCCCACATCCTTCGAGCTAAGTTTACACCATTCAAGGCATAATTGCCTTTCCAAACATGCTTTGCAAGCATGGTACTCAAACCGTAGTCTCCATATCGTTCCAACACACCCTTGACCTACAAAGGGTGCAAGGCCATTACAGCCCATGGTGAATGCTTTTGACCAGCATACCATTCCAACTTACCCTCATTATACCAAGGGTTGAAGGCTATACAAGCTAACGGGGATTCCTTTGGCAAGCATCGTATAATTTCGATCATTGTCCAGGCCTACTCATGCCTTGGACCAACACCTAGGTTATTTCAAGCCTAAGATTCCGCTTCATCAATTCTACTTCGACCATGCGCTGGAGCCTGCACTTTGCTTATTCTTTCCAAGTGTGCAACATCCAGGCACATGTCATTCCATACAACAACGGTTACAAGGAAGTATGAACAATCCATTAAATGGAATTGCAACTACCTAATCAAGAGTGGCAACAATCATCTCTTGCTTAGCATTGCCGAGCCAGATGATACGAGTTACCATAATGTCGCAATCATCTCCCAAATTAGATGATATGAGCGACAAGGTGTTGCATCTCAATGCATTGCATTGCGGATGCCTACGTACCTGACCCGTACCTTGATGGGATCAAGCATGACCGTAGTTCATCAAAGGGTCAATTCGAAAGAGACAAGCAACTTAAACCTTCTATTAAGGAAAAGCCAACACCGATTCCAACTTCGTTGCAAGGTCAAAGGCCAAGCAAAGCCTAGTCCGCATAGGCTGAAGGACTTTTGCAAGGTATGCACTAGCTTGTGCTTAACTATCGAAAAGTAAACATTAATTTCCACTTCGTTGCAAGGCCAATGGTCAAGCATAGTCCGTATAGGCCACATCGCGTTTACATGTGCATTACCGCTCATGCACATTCAAGCAAAGCTCCCTCCCTATATATGTTTTATTCGCATTTCCACAAACAAATTTTAGAAAGGTAAGGGTCATTCATCGACTGCAAGGCCGAAATGAGGATTTCTTGCCAAAGCCAAATCGAAACATTCTTGGTTAAGCTACAACATATTGATGCTCATGCATCAAGTATGCTCCAACGTATAGGCTACATCGCACAGCTAGATGTGCATTACCGCTCATGCACATTCAACTAACACCTCCTCCTCATATATGTTCTATTTGCATTTCTACAAATAAAAATAAGAATAGTAGATGACATCCATCGACTACAAGGCCGAAATAAAGATTTCTTGCCAAAGCCAATGGAAACATTCTCGGGTAAGCTACAACATATTGATGCTTACGCATCAAGTATGCTCCAACATATAGGCTACTTCGCATATCTACATGTGCATTACCCCTCATGCACACTTAAGCTTCATTGGTAAAGCTACAAGCATATTGATGCTTATGCATCAAGTATGCCCCAACGTATTGGCTACTTCGCATATCTACATGTGCATTACCCCTCATGCACATTTAAGCTTCATCGGTAAAGCTACAAGCAATTGATGCTTATGCATCAAGTATGCTCCAACGTTTAGGCTACATCGCATTTAAATGTGCATTACTGCTCAAGCACATTCACCCAACATCCCCTCCCTATATATGTTTTATTCGCGTTTCTAAAAAGAACTATTAGAAAGGTAGAGGACATCCATCGACTGCAAGGACGAAATAAGGATTTATTGCCAAAGCCGTTGCGGATAAACACGCTGATGCATCAAGGTGATGCATTCTTGGCTCGGTAATGCATTTCATTATGCATCACGGCATAATAGTGCCTTAGCACTATGATGGGTTCAACGAATAACGACATTGGCTCGGTGATGCATTGCATTATGCATCACAGCATAATAGTGCCTTAGCACTATGATGCTCCAACTTTCGTAATTTTGGCTCGGTGATGCATCGGATCATGCATCACGGCATAATAGTGCCTTAGCACTATGATGGGTTCATCGAATAGCGACATTGGCTCGGTGATGCATTGCATTATGCATCACGGCATAATAGTGCCTTAGCACTATGATGCTCCAACTTTTGCAACTTCGGCTCGGTATGATAGTGCCTTTGCACTATCATGCCTCTTCAAATACGCATCACGCATAATAGGGCCTTAACACTATAATTCAAAGTCAAGGCATCCACACCCCAAATGCATATCCGGTAAGCTTTATAAGCTTAGGATGAAGCTTCAACCCAGGCCATGACGCATCCTTGAGTAAACTTCATGCAAAAATTACGGGTGTTAAAATCATAGTGCTAAGGCACTATTATGTCGTGATACATGATCCAATGTCGCTATTCGATAAATGCATAATAGTGCTAAGGCACTATTATGCCGTGATGCATTATCTAATGCATCACCGAGCCAAGAATGCTCAGCTTTGGCAAGAAATCTTCATTTTTGGCCTTGCAGTCGATGGATGGCCTTTACCTTTCAAATATATATTTGTGGAAATGCAAATAAAACATATATAAGGAGGGAGCTTTGATTGAAAGTGCATGAACGGTAACGCACATATAGATGCGATGTAGCCTATACGATGGAGTATACTTGATGCTCATCAGCGTGTTTAAATGTAGCTTACCCGAGAATGATTCGCTTTGGCTTTGGCAATAAATCTTCATTTGCGGCCTTGCAGTCGATAGATGACCCCTACCTTTCTAATATTGTTTGTAGAAATGCGAATACAACATATATAAGGAGGGAGCTTTATTGGAATGTGCATGAGCGATAATGCACATATAGATATGCAAAGTGGCCAATACGTTGGAGCATACTTGATGCATAAGCATCAATATGCTTGTAGCTTAACCGATGAAGCTTGAATGTGCATGAGGGGTAATGTACATGTAGATATGCGAAGTATCTTATACGTTGGAGCATACTTGGTGCATAAGCATCAATATGCTGGTAGCTTAGCCGATGAAGCTTAAATTATGCGAAAACATCTTTCGATCGTGTTACGTACTTGATAATGCATATTTGCATAATAAAAAGCGATAATTATGCAGAAGATAGTGCATACCTTGTGAAAGCCCTTTGGCCTACACGGACTAGGCTTTGCTTGGCCTTTGGCCTTGCGATGAAGTTGGAATCGAAGTTGCTTTTGCCTTAATAGGCTTAAGTTGCTTGTCCCTTTCGAATTGACCCTATGATGAACTACGGTCATGCTTGATCCCATCAAGGTACGGGTTGGGTACGTAGGCAGACGCAATGCAATGCATTGAGGTGCAGCACCTTGTCGCTCATATCATCTAATTTGGGAGATGATTGCGACATTATGGTAACTCATATCATCTGGCTCGGCAACGCTAAGCAAGAGATGATTGTTGCCACACTTGATGAGGTAGTTTCAATTCCATTTGATGGATTGTTCATACTTCCTTGGAACTGTCGCGGCATGGAATGGCATGTGCCTGGATGTTGGACTCTTGGCAAGAACATGATAAGTGCAGGCTCCAGCGCATGGTCGAAGTAAAATTGATGAAGCGAAAGCTTAAGCTTGAAATAGCCTAGGTGTTGGTCCAAGGCATGAGTTAGGCCTGGACAATAAAGCGAAATTATGTGATGCTTGCCAAAGGCATCCCCATTAGCTTGTATAGCCTTCAACCCTTGGTATAATGAGGGTAAGTTGGAATGGTATGCTAGTCAAAGGAATTCACGATGGGATTTAATGGCCTTGGACCCTTTGTAGGACAAGGGTGTGTTGGAACGATATGGAGACTACGGTTTGAGTACCATGCTTGCAAAGCATGTTGGAAAGGCAAATATGCCTGGAACGGTATAAACGTAGCTTGAATGATGTGGGAACTACGTTTCGAGTATAATGCTTACAAGGTAGGCTTGGAAAGAAAAAATTTACCTGCACTTTCCAGCGAGAAGTTAGGCTTTAAGATCGGGTTACACTCTTTAAAATCACGCATCAGGGAGTTCTGGCCTGCCTAGCGCAACGTGCCGGAGGCGGAAATTTTCCGGTCCGTGACAGAGAAAATATTCAGAGAGAAACCAAAAATATTCGGATAGAAAATTAGATCTCCTAGAAATCATTTTCTGATCTTCGTTTTTTCTTTGTTTTTAGGGTTTCAGTTTTAAAATTCAAAGATTCACGCCGATTTAATCAATATTTGCAACTCAGAATAATTTTTAGGTTCAAATTGATTAAATAAGAGTAGAGCAGATCTGGTATTCGTTTCAGTTTAACTGAAGTAGAGAAAAGAATCTGCAATTTCTGTTTGTTCTTCGAATCATTCATCGAAGACTGAAATTTAACTTTTCAGTTTGTTCTTCAAAGTATTCATCAATGAGATTAGATATTGGTTTAAAGAATCCAACTGAAGTTACAATTTATCCTTCCAATTTGATCATATTCTCATTCTGCTCAAGCTATTGTTTTAGTTGAATCATTCATCGGAGACTGAAATTCAACTTTTCAGGTAATCGATTTTGTTTTTGTTTTTGTTTGAATTTTCGAGTTTATGTTGATTATAAAACTCAGATCCATTTGTTTTTACGATTTATTTGGTTATGTTGTTGATGTTCTTATTCAAATCTATCGGAATGAAAATTGTTATGTTGTTGATGTTCTTATTCAAAAAAAAAATTTGTTGTTGTTGTTGATATTCACATCTAGTGAAACTTTTTTTGGTTTCATACTTTGTCCTGTAGATTATGGAATCTGTTCTCGCGATTATATCTCACAAAGAGGATAATTATCGTTTCATATTGGTCTACAAGCATTTGTTTTTGATTTGAAGGGTAGTATATGTTCAAGTGGGTGTCAATTCTCTTTTTTTTCTATAGAAATTTTCCACATAGTTGGTGATCAGCAAAAGGTTATCAATTTTGATTTGGATCTCCAATTGGTTGCTCTATTTACTTTGTTTAATAAGCTTCCATCTCCTGAGTTACATGTAAGGCAAAGAGATGAGTGTTCAAGTTCTAGTTCAGGAAGTTCAGTAATTATAACTTTTGAGCAGCCACGAAGTTCAGGAATCATACCTTTTGAGCAGCCACGAAGTTCAGGAATTATACCTTTCGAGAATACATGACTTACAAATTTAGTTGATTATGATGTCCGTAGTAAAGTTAAAGAACCGTTGAAGTCTGCGCTTTGGTTAGGCATTTTTCAGGGTGTCAACCAGGTGTTTACGGGAGGTGTTCAACAAGTTAGTTCTGATTTGTTAAAATATCATGCAACATATGGGTATTCATTCAAGACGACAAGGAATGAGAAGTTGAGGATTGGTGCATGTTGTGCTAAGAAGAAAGAAGATAAATGTGAATGGCATATATATGTTGTTTCTATTAATGGTGTTGAAGGTAGTCCTTTTATTATAAATAAGTTAAATAAGAAGCATACTTATTGTGGTGGAGTTGTAAACATACCACATGTGTCGAAGAAAATAATTAGTATCTTGATTCTCGAAGAGATTAAACAGAATCCAAAAAAGAAGACGAATGATATTATGAATCAGTTTACAAGAGAGTATGACTTTGACATTAGTCGTTATTATGTATATGCAGGGAAGAGGCATGCATTGAATATTACATGGGGAGAGAAAGAGAAATCATTTATGTACTTGAAATGGTATACCAACAAATTGACTGAAACCAATCCCGGATCTCGTGTTGTTTTGGAAGTTGAAAATTGGACTCAAAAATTTCAGAGATTGTTTATCTCTTTCGGAGCATGCATTCGTGAATTCAATTATTGTCGTCCTTTATTATTCCTTGATGCATCCCATTTGAAGAGCAAATACCTTGGTCATATCATGGCAGCAACAGGTCTAACTGGGAATGACGGTAAGTTTCTTAAACATTCTATTTGTTTCTGTTGGTTTCATCATTTTTATATGCTGAGACATTTTTTCCTGTTCTATTTCAGAAATCTATCCTTTAGCTTATGTTGTGGTTTCATCGAAGAATGAAGAGAACTTGAAATGGTTTTTGGAAATTTTGAATATAGTCCTTTCTCCTCTTCGCAAAGAGCTTACTTTTGTGAATGATCAAGGTAGTGGTTTGGTGAATCAAATTCATGTTGTATTCCATGATGATATTCATGGTTGGTGTTATTGGCAGATGAAGAACAATATCAATACATAATTGCCGAAGGCCAATAAGGTTTAACAATTATGTGTTGGGATTGTTTGAAAAATGTGCGTATCCTAATACACATATAGAATTTTCAGAGAACTTGGAGAAGTTGACACAGGTCAAAAATCAGAAGTTACAAGATTATTTGAGTAGAGTTCCGGTTGACAAATGGGCAAGTGTTTATTTCCCGGTTCGTCGTTATGGTAGGTTGTGTCCGAATATCATTGAGAGTTTCAATAGTTGGATCCTTGAAGAGAGAGAGAAGCCTATAGCCATCATGGTTTATCAGATCAGAGTGAATCTTATGAATCAAATGTGTGTACATCGCGAGGAATGTGTAACCTTATTGAAGTGGAGAGAAACTTTATTTCCATAATTTGAAATTGAGCTCTGAAATAATAAGATGCACGGCCGTGAATACAGTGTCACTAAGTCGTCGCAATATGTGTTTGAAGTTTATTCGACATTAACACAAACGGTCGATTTACAAAGAAGAACATGTTCTTACAACTGCTGGCGCATCAACGATTTCCCTTGTGCCTACGCTATCTGATGTATCATGCTAAATGAAGAAGATCCGTATAAGTATGTCGAATTCTATTTTACATTAAAGTTCTACCGTGAATCCTATGCAAGATCAATTAATCATGTCCCCACAGTTGAAAATCCTGCGATTGTGTGTCCAAAATCTGTTGTTCTTGGTCCTGATGTTCTACCACAATCAGGTCGTCCAAAAAAGAAGAAGAGAATTCCTAATACATGTTCAGTTCCTAATAAGAAGATGAGAACTTGTGGTAGCTACCATGTTTTGACTACCCATAACCGAAGGACATGCCCTGCGCATCATATTTGAAGTCATTTCGACTACAATTCATCGACTTTCATATTCAGTTTTCGTTTAGACTACTATATGTTTTAATCTACATTTTCTTAATTATTCTTTTTTCTAAAAAAATTTACATTTAAACATGTTAATTTTCTACAGATGTTTCATGTTTGTTTAATTTTAGATTAAGTTTGTCAGAGTTGCAGGATTTTATAATTTATTGGAACCAAAATAGGTTTCATAGTTTGTCACATGCTTCAGTATTTTTTCATCTCTAATTTGATGGAAATTTTTTTGGTTTCATCTTTTTTTTTTCATCTGGAATAAGTGAAACCAAAAAAATGATGAAACTTTTTTTGGTTCCATCATTTTTTTTTCATCTGGAATAAGATGGAACCAAAAAAATGATGGAACTTTTTTTGGTTCCATCATTTTTGTTTACGTCTGTGATATGTTTGTTCAATGCCTAAGGTTTAGCTTTTCTGCATTATATTCAAACACTTTTTGGTTTCAAATTTTTTGTTCCATCAACCGAAATCTTTATAAACATACAAACTGAGATGTTTTTATAAAAGTTCCAAGTATTTTAAACAAAAACTGAAATCATTACACAAGTACTTTAAACTAAAAGTCAATTTTTTTAATTGAAAACTAAAATTGTCAACTTTAAGTTCAACTTTGGCCTCATAGTCTGCACTTTTTTCAAGGAGGATCTTGCAGGCCAGCTTTGGCCTCATATTTTGCACCTTTTGTTTTATATGCGCTTCGGACGAAAAATTTCCTTTCAAGAGGCTCTAATAGCAAACATGAAGGCCGCAATCATTCCTGAAATTAACAAAACAAGATCTTTAAATTGAAAATAACAAAAAGGAGTGAGATGAAGAGAGTAAAGAGAAGATCTCTAAACACAAGTTCTTTTAAAGCACTTACACATCTTGCTGACAACACAAAGGGGTATTCAAAATGAATTCTTTTGATTGGCTTGCCGGCTCTAGTGAAAGCTTTGCAACATGTTGTTTGAATGCTGACACCATTCTTTCTTTCATGCTTTCAGCACTTTTGCTGCATTCATTTTCAGTTTCAGCTATGGAGTTGTAATGAGAGAATTCTCCAGTCTCATTATCAAAAGCTAGCAATGTTCAGTGGTACAAATTTTCACCAAGTTTTGTGAGCAATGGAACAAATATAAATTCTGGAATGTAATCCATGTTGTCGATGAAAGCTTCAATTGTAAAGAGAATTTTTTTTCCCGATTGAGTGTAATGTCTGAAATTCGGTAAAAAATCTAAAATCAAGTTCTAATTTGGTTTCAGAAAAACACTTGTATAAGAGAATTTAGAGGAAACTTACATAGACATATGTGCTTAGAAAAACTGATCTTTTGTACTTAAGAGTACCATCTGGTTTCAACTCTTTCTTTGATATGTTCTTTTGCAACTTCAGCATGTAAAATTCAATCATATCTCCGGCGACGTCACCTTTTCTTATCAAGTTATTCATATTCCTTCCCGTTATGTACAATCTAAGCTCTTTTTTCTCCCATGCCATGTCACTGTTGTTAAATTGTTTGAAAAACAAATTAATGATTAAAGAAGAAGAAAATAAACTGAAAAAAAATGTATTCTCATTTTGGTTTCAACACTGAAATTATGAAACCAAAAAACTAAAAAGTATGAATGCCACTTAACTTTCATTATGCATTTTAAAATATATGCACAAAAGCGGTTTCTGATTTGAATCGAGTACCTGCATAATCTTAAGTTGTCAACTGCTTTCAACTTCACCTCCTTTTTTTTCGCTTGTTTCTTCTCCGACTTTTTAAAGTGCTTTCTGCTAACACAACGAATCTTATTTCTTTTTTTCTTCTTAACTTCACCAAGTGTATAATCCTGCATCTTAACAGGCGCTTGCATATTCCTTTTGTTTTTCCTCATTCTTGATATTATGTTACTCACCTTTTGTTCAGAAATGACGTCTTCATGCTCACTATCTTCTTTGTCACTGTCACTTTGCGTCAATCCCAAACTGAAATGAGGCATATTATCTTCTAAATCAATTACATCTTTTGCCATGTGTATAACTGAATAGTAGCACATGCCTTGACTTTCTGTCTTTGATGTAGAACCCTTCTTTGCATATTCATCTTTCATTTGCTGAAGAACATTTTCATCAATTGAACCCTGAGTTGACACTTCAATCTCGATCTCTGGCTTTGACGAAGAACTTTTCTTGGATTCCAATTCTACATGCTCATCCACCTTGATTTCTTCTATTGTGTTTGGAGTCAATTCATAAACTTCTTCTATTATACTCTTCAATTCAGTCTTCGACAAAGAAGATTCAACTTGTTCAGCCACCTTGATATCTTCAACTGTGTTTGGAGTTATCTCCAAAACTTTTTCTATTATATTATCTGTTGTTTGCTTCGATTTGTTTATTTTCGATTCAACTTGCTCAGCCACCTTTAATTCTTCAATTGTGTTCGGAGTTGACTCTGAAATCTCTTCAATCAGCCGATGAACTTTGCCTTCAAATGATGAAACTTTTTTGGTTCCATCACTTGTTGCTCCTGAACTTTTCCTTCAGATGATGAAACCTTTTCTGGTTCCATTGCATCATCTTGTTGTGTTTCTTCAGGCATGTTCATTACCTGTACGATTTATTGAGTTCAAAAAAATTAGATTCATTGACAACAAACAAATCGAATCAAAGTAAATTATCACCTCAGCATTTTCTTTGAAAACAACATTGTCAGACTTTTTCTATTGTTCACCATCTTCAACCAATAAATCCTTTTCTGGTTCAATCACAACATCGCCAACATCTTGTTGTGTTTCTTCTTGCCGAAAAACCCTTTTTTTTCTATCATTTCATCCACAATCATTATAGATTTACTTATCATATCCTGCAATATTAACATATCTAACTCAATATAATTCTCAAATGAAACTTTTCTGGTTTCATTAAACAAGAAATTCATACCAATCTATTCAAATGGAACCATCATTAACCCAACACACACAAATAAACAAGATCATATTTAACACATCTAAGATTTAACATATCGCCTCCACTTGTTCTTCACGGTTCGAAATCGTTTCAAGTACTGTTTCTTCATGGTTCAAAACCGTTTCTGTTTCATCTCTTTTATGTCTTTGTCTCACGTAATTCTCTTTCACTGGTTGCAACCTCTCCTCAACATCATATTTGGCCAGTATTGATTGATCTTCTTCAGAAATCCCATTGTTACCAACGGTTTTAATCTTTTCAATCAAAAATCTCGCCCGTTGATATTTATCCTTGTAAGGGTTATCTTCATTTCCAGTTCCAACATTTTCTTCATTTTGCGCAGGCTCTTCATTGCTAGCACCAATATTTTCTTCACTTGCAGTACGCTCGTCATTGCCATCACCAACTTGCATTTCAGGTGCAATATGCTCGTCATTTCCATTACCAACCTGCAGTTCACGATCAATATACTCTTCAATGGGAATATCTTCTTCCTCTATGCGCTGGACCAAGCATAGTTTTTATTCATTATATGGAAGCAAGAACGGTCCCTGATAGTGACCCACATTCATCTGCAGAACACAAGAAAAATGATGGATTTTTTTTTTATTTCATCATTTTTTTTTTCATATGGAATAAGGTGGATTAAATAAAGAATGGAACTTTTTTTGGTTCCATCATTTTTTTTCATCTAGAATAAGGTAGAACCAAATAAATGATGGAAATTTTTAAGTCTCAAACATTAAAAAGTATAAACAAACAAGAACTATTTTTGTTTTTACCTTTGAGAAAATTTCTGGTTTTTTGCTAAGATCATCGAAATTATTCAAGCCTTGCATATTCCATCTAGGTTCCATGTAGCGGAGCTTGCGTACATGTCGTGCCCATCCTATCTTAAGGAGATGTTTGACATCTCGGCAAACCAATACTGAAAAAAAGAATACACAACATTCAAATTAGTAATCAAACTCGGGAAAAATAAAAAACAAACAACTTATGAATCAAAAGAAACAAAAATTAGCTTACCAATGGGTAAATTACGCAACCAGATACATCATCAACTTTTTTGGATTTTATTATAGACTCAATTATATACTCATGGAAAACATCTGGCCAACATACCTTATTCATCTCAAATACTTGGTATAAGTATTTTGAAGTCAGATTCTTCCCACCTTTGTTTGCGACAAATATTGAAACCAAGAGATAGAGGACGAATAACTTGACAAAGTCTTCATCTTTGGTTTCATCCGCTGCAGTTTCCATCATAGCTCTCATAATATCAATTCTCCTCATCTTCTTATCTCCCTTAAAGTACTCAATCCCAAACATGTGTACCTTTTTCTTCAGCTCATCATCTTTGGCTATATCTACATCCTTCATCATTTGTAGACCAAAAATCACAGCGAATTGTTCCGGTGTGGTCTACAATATCATTTTCTTTTCTCTCATTAACTTAAAACAATCTGGTTTCACACGCTTTGAACTCTTATAATATGAACCTAAGATCATTTGAATTGCTTTCGTCCTTTTATTTAGTTTTTCTTCTTGTAATGTACCTTCGTAGAATGGTTTGAAGAAACGCCAAAATGGACAAGCAACAAGGGTCTTCGTGTGTTGTTCCTTTTTTTGTATCAAAGCTTTTACGGCAGGTGCCTCCGCATACAAATGATGCAACGAGTACCGGTACGGTTCTATTTTTTTTCCCTGTTGTTAAACCAGAAGTAAACCATAAGCACCAACAGAGTTGGTTTCAACCATACAATAAAAATGATAAAACCAATTCCGGTTCCATCAAAATAGCCATTAAGTAAAAGAAACACCAACAAAGTTGGTTTCAACCATACATTGAAAATGATGAAACCAATTTCGGTTCCATCAAAATAGCCATTAAGT
>JAJJMC010025652.1:1128718-1180047 GCA_023531435.1 Papaver californicum
TGAAAATGATGAAACCAATTTCGGTTCCATCAAAATAGCCATTAAGTAAAAAAAACACCAACAAAGTTGGTTTCAACCATACAGTGAAAATGATGAAACCAAAATTGAACATAATTGAATCGTGAATAAATAAGGTGAAAACAAATGTAGTTGAAACCTAATTATGAAACTAGTGATTTCTAAACAGATGAAACCTAAACCTAATCTATGATAGAAACAGATGATAAGAAATAAAACCTAATTATGCAAATTCATTGATGAAACCAAAATTGCAAAACCAAAAATCATTGATGCATGTAGATTTTCAACCATAAATAATTACTGAAGAACAACGAAACTTCGATTTACCTTTTGGAGAATCTTGTTTCTTCACTGTTTTTTTAAGTTTTTTGTCGATCCTTTCATCTTCTTTTTCTCTTGTTTCTTCACCATTTTTGATTTTTTTCAGTGATTTGTTTCGATTTTAGGTTAGGATGAAATTGTTACAAAACTGAAATCAGATATAAGAATGGAATAAACAATTAATTTAAGATTTGAGTTAATAGTAGGAGGATGAGGTGGGAAAGGGAGTAAAGCTACTGATGATGATGAACAACAGCTTCAGAATAGAAATTCAGATTTTGATTTTGATTTTGAAGGTACTGGTGGTGATGCAGATGATGATGACGAGGATGATGATGATGATGACGATGAGGATGATATGGATGAAGATGAAGATGATATTAATTCAGGAGATGGTTTTGATGATTTTGATTTATCGGAATTGGGTGAAACTGGGGAAGTGGTTGAAGGGGAAAAAAATACCGTTACCAATTGAATGAGAAGAAATAAATGAGAGTGGTTATTTTTTCTCTCAGAAATTAAGGAAGGGTAGTTTAGACAGTTGATTTCAAATGGGGTTTTTGTGGACATTTTGTTTTGTTGGGTTTTTTATTGTTGGATAGTGACATGTTTGGGTTTATAACCCGCGGACTGATGAGTCTATGCACATATTTGAAACGTCGATAAAGAGTATATATTATTATACTTTTTTTGTTCTCCTATACGATGAATTGTCGGATCACTAACCGCATGACACCCAATTCAATTAAATTGTATGGGATCAAATTTGTATTTTCTGTTTGGGTTATTCAACCGATTTTTTGTCAACTATTAAGAGCAAGTCTTATGGTGGAATAATTTCATCTTCCAAGTTACATGCCACCTCAGCATTTAGAATAGATCATGGAAGTTCAAGTTTAATGATGGAATCCAACAAAACACAATTCGAATTGTGTTTTTTATCTTTTTTTGACAGAAATGCAATTCAGAATTGCGTTTTTTATCTTTTTATGACAAAAACGCTATTCGGAATTGTGCTTTTGTTTTTTCGTGACGTAATTCCGAATTATGCTTTCTCTTGGAATCCAAACCCTCTTCCGTGAAACCTTGGAAGAGAGCTTAGAAAAAACGTGGAATAAGACTATTTAGAAACCATAAGACTTGACATTCCACGAATTTTCGAAGCTTGGAATGACTTGGATTCCATCATTAAATTTCTCTAAGAGCTTGCAACATACCCCTGATTTGTTCACCAAGTTTCGAATGTATATGGAATACCATTTTTATGAATCTGCTTAATCAAAACAAGCCCAAAGTTCCAAATAGTGTACCACAATTGAGAGTCCCTGACAGTTACGACGTCGTCGTTTACATTGCATCTTAGAGACATAGTCTTTTGAAGTTAAGGAAACGGTTAAATAAGCTCCAAACGTTAAAGTGAAGAAACATTGACAAACTCTAAGATCCATGATTCGAGAATCAAGGGTTGCATGCATCACTGGTACCATTGGCATGGATAATCCCAAAAGTGATAATAATGACACCGAAAAAATAGTGATTTCACATTAAAAAAATTAAACGTGAATAAATAAAACTAACAAAATAATTTACATAATTATATACTCCTTCCGTTTTTGGAAAAGTGTTACTATCATTTTTTTCATTTTAACCTAAAAGTAGACCAATTTGAAAAAGTGATAGTAACTCTTTTCTTAAAACAAAGGTAGTATTACACATATGTACCAAATATGATCTCAGTAAAAAACAAAAAGAAAAAAAATTCATAAGAATTTAGGTAAAAAATTAGATATTGATAGATAGTAGTAATCTATAAAGATAAATAGAAATCATAAAATAAAATACGTAAGATGAATATACTGCACAAATTCGGTCGTGGTAAAAAAGATGACCAAATCTATCTAAACGCTAATTTAGAAACACTAATAATGTGCATATGGGCATATTAGTCAAATTGAAATTTAGTATTTTGATTTTGTTTGAAAAGTTAATTAGTAGTTGCTATAACGTCTGGTGTGTCAAAAGTCTGATGTGCCAAAAACATAAGAGGAGTTCATATTCTAGGTATGCGCACAGTGGCATCGTAGCCGGACCCCTTAACTTATTTTTAATAATTAAACTTATTAAATTAATTTTGATGATATTTATACATTATAAATAAGTATATATATATATAAATTTATTTTTGAATGGAAATTCCGTTTGTCTAACTAGACAAGCCAAATCTTAAATTCCATCTTGATATTTTGGACGGAAAGAATAGTAAAAAACAGTGTTGTCTCCATTTTTACAAATTATACATATTTAAAAGGATCAAGAATCTTTTTGGGTCTGGAAAATCATTTAAGCTAGTCTACACATTATTAAGTACACTTGCATGTAATTAGGAAATTAGTAATGGTACATTCATGTTTTCATGAACACTTGGATCCCGGGTGCATTTTATCATTTGTGTAACTCATATCCTAATCCAAACTTTATTGTTGTTGATTTTATTGATCTAGATATTTAAACCTAGAAGAATAATTAGGTTCATTTTATTGAAATCGTAAACATTATAGGTCCTCTTACCGGTGAAGATAAACTTATTTGGTCTCATATTAATAATGACTTTTTCCCTGTTAAATTCTCTTACAACTTTATAATATATGGGAATTTTTATATGCATAACCCCACATATGGTAAACTCAAGTCCTTCCCAAAGTGAAAATGAGAATGTACCAAGTACACCACATACTTTTTCGTTCATGATTTGTATGGATAACCCTTGTATAATCAATATGTTAAGATTTTAATACCGAAAGAACTAGTCTTAAAAAAATATGTATTCAAGATTGTGAATACAAGATCAACCTAGTATGATCTCGGAACTTCAAGATCCGAATTCAATAAGACAAAGTATTGTACGATCTTTATTAAAATATCATAATTCAACATGAACAAGTCTTGTAAGATCTTTACTGGAGAGAGAAATTGTCTAGGTTGATTAACGTCTGATATCGTAATTATAAAGATAAACAGTACAATGCGAAAAGGAATAACACAAGACACCAGAAAATTTATTCACGGAGAAAACTGTAATCTAGCCGAAAAAATATGGGATCTCGTCCATATTGAACACACGCTACATTGAGCCGCTACATACAATAGCCTTCTATCATACTGGAATATAACTGAGATCGAATATGGCCTTCAAGCTATTCAGCTGCATTTGTGCCTCTACATCTTTTGAATCTCGTAAGACCCTACCTACTTGATTCCCTAAAGAGATGCCCTTTACAAGCCTATGAGTTGCTCCACAGTCATTCGTGAAGAATAGTGTTACCCTTCCTCCAACATGACACCTATTTGATTTCCTTTAGATATAAAAATCAAAGCAATGTAAATCTATTTTCTTTAAGGGATCTCTAGGTAAAAAATATTTCAAATCAAACCTCAAAAATTAGGGTTTAATCTCTTCAAAACTTATAGATATACCTAATTGATTCTACCTCACAATATCTATTTAAGTCAAGCTTAGATCGTAAACATGTGGAACTAACAAGATCTGAGACGAATAACCCCTTGTAGTTTCTATAAATCTTATTCCTCAATCTGTAGTTATTGAATGGATGTATAACAAAAGAGACTAACCTTATATTAAGCAAGAACTATGATGGTCAATATAAGATTTCATATAAAAAAGATCTATCAGGTAAAAGATAGTCTGACTAGGCTCCATGAATCCCAAATAAAGACTTTAAAAATCGCAACCTAATGAGGAATCCTAGATTTATGAAGGACGATTCTTGTAGCAACAAGAATGCACAACGTGCAAGTGTTAGTACCTAAAATTTGGTTCCAGGAAAAACAATATACTGTTGAAGTACTTTCTTTAGATTCGGAAATCAAAATCGTACAAAACAAACTTAAACCATGAAAGTAGTCGTTCCGTCCTGTTTTGGTCACAAGCAGAGAGAATGGTTTGATCTTAGGGAAGGGAAGCAGAGAAAGTTGAAGGCAATGAGTGTGATGAATTATGTGTAGAGGTGTTGAACTATTAAGAATAACATAGCTTGTATCGAATGGTAAGCTTGTTCTGCTTTCTGAATGGTTAAGTAGCCTATTTATAATAGTTTGGGAATACACATATTTCCTTGTAAATGGTGGAGGTAGTGAGGAAATGGATAAATGGAGGTTGTGGGGATGATGTCCTAACCGCCCATTATGTTTGGGGAAGTTTCTAGAAACTATTATTCCACTATCTCCTCAACTGTTATAACCGACCTCTACTTTGTAACTTTCCCATCATGGAGTGTTGCCACACCCTATGTTGCTGTAACCACCAGACCAAATCCCCATGCAGAATCCCCCCATGCAATTGTTTTGATTTCTCGTAAGAGTTAGTGGAGTCATGAACTCAAAGTCGTGAGTTTTGTTGTAAAAAAATGCTACTAGTAAATTTTATGCCAACTCAGCATGGCAATAGCATATTTGTGGCATGTTTGTAACATGCAATTTGTTCTTAGTAACATTGGCGTATACAAGTGCTATAGGCGCCTTGATGTTGTTTTAAATAGTGGTAAAGATTCGATACTCAGACTTGTAAAGATTTGATTTTTAAACCTAATTTTTAATACTAAAAGTAAAGAAAATTAAAGTAGAATTGATTCAAGAATTGTGGAAAGAACTGAGACTAAGCATTCCACCATTAGCCAATTTTTCAAGTGATTTAATAATTATCTTACAATCCATATATTCAATTTATTCAAAATATTGCCAAAGTTAGATTTCCAATATATTAGTTGTAAATCAAAAGTATGAGACATCAAAAGCTCTAGACTCAGCATGACCCATCAAAAGAAAACACAACTAATTGATAAAAATCATTTTTTCCAAATTTAATTCAAAGTAAATAATTATAAAAGAATTGCAAAAAAATAATAAAATAAGAATTACCACTTTATTATTGGAAAAATAGCTTCCTCCGTCGCCCCAGTGATGGTGATTATCTCATCATGTTGGAAACACTCTCAAAATAATTTATCATAGCTAAAAAAGTATTTACAAAGAAGAAATAAAAACAACACAAAAGGTTTGGTACGGTTATAACTGTTGCAAGTTGTGTTCTCTGTGTGGATGAAGAGAATATAAAATAAAAGCAATAAAGTACGGTTCCTGGGCGCTTTTAAAATATGAAACAATACGCAACAGAAACAACGACTGTTTTTTCTAGCCTTATGTTATTCGTCTTCTTCTTCACCTGCAGATTTTTTTTTTTGAATTTTTTTTCACGTCTCTGCCTTGATTTTTCTTTGGTCTCTTCACTATTTATAGGTTTGGGAAACCCTAAGTAGCCTTCCTTAATAGATAAGGATGCAAATATCTATCCAAAACCAACTCCAACTCTGTTTTATCCAATTCAGAGTATATATCTTCTTTTTCCGACGTGACTTGACTCTGAAGCTTGTTTCACGACATGAAATGCCTATGAATGACGTGTTTCAACCTATCTTGATTGTTTCTTCAGTTTGAGATATCAAAAACACGTTTTAAATCCCATAAACTTCGGTTCCTAACTAATCCAGATTTTTCTCTCGCGTGAAGAACATTTCCCGCCCTTTCCGAAATTTGAATTTGAAGGGGGGGTGCCCGTAGTCCAACTGGTGAGTGCCTTTATCAATTCTTATGGGTTCCTTTAGTAATTTTCTGGGTGCCTTTAACAACTTTTTGAGTCAATTTCCATAAATATTTATTTCTTAAAAATACCTACAAAGACATAAAAACTCATAATAAGTACAAAATCAAGCACTAGTTAGAGAATTGAGCACAGTATAGACATAAAAATATGTTTATTATGCCTAGGTGATGGCACTAGCAACGAAGAATGATGTTGTCAGAGGCAGAAGAGAATGGCGCAAACGTGAATAGGCGACAATGGCGCATACAAGAAAAGGTAAGAAAATAATGTACTAAAGCTGCTAGCAGCGCTAGCGCCGGCGTTAGTGCTAGCCAAGCACTGTTGCTAGCGCTGGCGTTAGGAGTGATGCTAGCTTGTTGGCTATTTGGCGTTGGCTTGTTGGTTCATAAGCTAGTGCTGGGTGCATAGCTAGGGCCGGCACTTGCTAACTCTGTGGCCATAGCCTGTTTAGATTTTCTCAGTCGCATGAGATTTTATGTTAGCATTATGTTTAACTTTTACGCAGTGCATACAGAACATATTCAAGAGATTTAGCCATGGAAATTTACAACTTGAGATGATGTTCGATGTGGCTTTGCAAATAGATGGTATGCATCTAATTAGTGTTTCCATTCGGAAATGGCATAATATTCATTCCGAATATTCACAATTTTGTACAATCAATGTGTTTTGATTAATACATGTAGTTTACATGGACACACCTGAAATAACGAGGGTTTAGCCCGGTAAAACCCCGAAATTTTAGGGACACATACATATAAAATATCTACAGGGCTAATGTAGCTATGAGCTAAAGACGCATTCTTAATTCTCTTGTGGAATGTAAGATAATAATACATATTCATAATTCTGATCTCGGGCCATAAATTTATACATATTTATTTCGTGCTTCTGCATCTGAGCAAAAGCGATATTATAATTTTTCCATTTGTGAAAAATTCACCATCAACATTAAGTCCTCTGCTTAGCGCAGAAAAATAGTCTCTCGTGGTAAGCACTAGATGGTGACTTTTTTAGTACTAGGATATGTGGCACTAATGCTCTTTAGTAGAATCTACATGCATGATCGTTTGTACAAGTAAGAGAGAAATGGTTCACGGCTACAAACTCTGTGTGCTGGGAACATGAGCGAGTTTCATCTGCATAAGCTGGAGATTATGTGGGCGCTTGAGAATTGCAATGGATAACGCTGAAAGTGTTTGTGCTGGTGTTGGCAATGTTGGTGTTGGTGCTGGCACTGGCACTAGCAGTATCTGCACTGGAAGTGTTGGCTTGTCCGGCCATCTGGTGAGGCTTGTAATCCTTTCTTATTCCGACTTGTTGACAATAGTCGGTCTTGGAATTTTAGTCAATAATCATGCTTAGATCCACTCTCATCGGGATAAACTTCGAGAAATTCCTCATATTTGAATACTAGGGTTTCCCACTTTTTCTATTTAATGATCGGATGGCTTCAACCATCTCGACTTCTACTCTTCTCCAGAGCTTAGAATAACACCATTTCATCACTACAACATGTCTGAAAATGATGGTAGCTTGAACCAAGGCAGCTCTTGCATCAAACGTACTACTTGGATTGGAAGTCTGGTGAGTTTCTCTTTATCCCCAAGCTCTTCATATATACATGATCATGGTGAAAGTTTGAAGATGATTTGATATATGTATTTTTTAGGTTTATCAGGTCAAAAAGGTACCACGACATCGTGTGAAAACTAGCAGTTGAGCAGTGGTAAGCAAACTTCTTTTTCCCTCTGAAATTGTTTTCTCTTCCCTCCCATTTTTTTTTCTTTTAACACATGCATGGTTGTTTGGTTGTAACATGATATAGAAATCAGACATGTCGAAATTAAGGAGAATAAAGAGTTCGTACCAATGAATGATGACTCAAATATTGATGCTGATCCCAAGACTCTTCCTAATCCCACATCTATTCTTGCAAACACCGACTTGAGTTTTCCTATCCTTGATTACCCCAACATTGGGCTTCTCTTTGAGCTGGAGATGAAATCCATATCTCAGAAGTATATAGTGTACCTCTACACGAATATATAGGAGAAATACGGGCACATTGCTACAACAGAGATGGTGAAGAATTATCCTCCTACTCTCGTAATAGATGTCTCATGACTCTTGTCTATTACTGACGAGATGGATAACACATCTCTGTATAATATTTCATACTAAAAAATCCAGGAATTGGACGAGATGTTGAGTACTTGTGAGGGTCTCTGTTTTAACATAAACTAGTTGCGTCAGTATCAGGAAAGTGTTAGAAAATATCATGTAGAAGCTTTGGCAGAGGAGAATGCCTTGAAGGAAGAGTCTGCCAATATTTAGGAGATGACTCGAAACCTGCAGACTCGTTCGGAGAGATTCGGAGAGAGGTTGGTAAATTTGTACATCCGTCATTTCCCTCGACTTAGAGATCTGTTTTAAGCCATAGGATGAGTACCGAAACATTCTTGTTGTTTTCTTTTTTTTTGGTTTTTTTTAATAGCTTGAATAAAGAATGTTTCAGATAATTTGAATGAATATAACGAGTTTTGAATTTGAAAGTTCATATATATATTGAGGTTATATTGAACTTGTGAGAGAAGAGGTGAAGGTGTTTTAGGCGTAATATTCCTTGAGCCATTTACTATTAATGATTGTCCCCACGGCTTCTCCGTTCATATTATTGATATTGTAATACCCTCTTGGCATGGCCTTGGAGATTACATAAGGCCCTTCCCATTTTGGAGCAAACTTTGGAGCAGACATATCTTGTTGAATATGCTTAGATGTTTTAAGTACCATGCCTCCTACCTGAAATACTCATGGTCGTACTGCTTTGTCGTACGCCCTGGAGATTCTGCGCTGATAAGCCTTTGCGTATTTTTTTACTTTTGCTCATGTGGATTCAAGTACATCTAAATCTTCTACTCGGGAATTGGGTATTTCTGACTCGTCCCAATAGAATCTACTTGTTGCTACGATCCTGGTTGATGGAATTTTAATCTTTGCTGGTAGGATTGCATCGGCTCCATATACAAGCGAATATGGTGAGGTATCTGTAGAACTCCTTGGAGAAGTTCTGTATGCCCACAAAGCCATAGGTAATTTTCGTGCCATGTTCTTGGATGGTCATAAACAGTATGACTTAGGATTCTGATGAGGGTTTTGTTGGTGTTTTCGGCTTGCCCATTCCCCTAGGGGTAGTATGGTGTGGATAATACTTGCTTGATACAATATCCCTTGAGTAACTTCCGAACACATTTATTTGTGAATGGAGTACCATTGTCTGTTACTATGTGCTTTGGTATCCAAAATCTGCATATAATATGTTCTTTGATAAAATCTGTTATGGTTGCTCCAGTCGTGCTTCTGAGAGGTACGACTTTGACCCATTTAGTGAAGTACTCTTTGGTAGTGAGTATATGCTCGTGTTGCTTTGATAATGATGGATTGATTTTTCCAATGAGATCCAATCCCCATCTATAAAATGGCCAAGGGCTACTCACTGAGTGAAGAGGAATTCAGGGTGTGTGAATGAGGTTACCATGGATTTGACATTGGTGACATCTCTAAACAAATGCGGCTACATCGTCTTCCATTATCAGCCAGTAATACTTCTCATGGATTTGGAGAAATAGTTTTCTCTTGCCTTGGTGCTCCCGTTCGTGAGTTTCTTTCAGGATGGTATGAATATCTTCTGCTTCCAAACATCGCAACAAGTCTCCGCCAAAGCTCTTTCGCTAAAGAATTCTTTCGTGGAATACGAATCTCTTGGATTTTCAGATTAATCGTGTCGTTTCCTGCTTTTCTTGAGGTAGGACATTATCTTGGAGATATTTGATATATGGATCCCGCAAGTCCTCGACATGGTACATAATTAGTATTTCCAACTGCTATGGAGGGATCTGACAATTGAAGCAAGACTCCTGTAATAATCGGGAATGGGTCTCCATGGTGGGCCAATAATACCCAAGACGTTGGAGACGTTTATACAAACTTACTACTATTATTTGTCCGCACATTTCACGGTGTATTCGATTAAAATTCCCATGTGCTTCATCATCTCCTAGACATCATGACAGAGATCCATCCGAGTTTATATATATAATAATCTGTGTAACATGAAGAAATTCTTTAAATCTTTAAGACTAACCTTTTCTTGGATATATGAGTTGTTGAGCTCTTGGATAATAGGCGTTCTCCAGTCGTTGGTTTGTTCTTCATTAGGTTTGTCCATCCAGGTTGAAGGCATCGTATGCCTCTGCACAGTGAGGGTTGTCTCCGAGTCCTCGAACTGAAGTTTTGAGGCCAGAGTTGCCAAGCAGTCAACATGTATGTTACTAGTACATCCCATACATATGACTGTCCCCTCGGAAAAGTGAGTTAAAAGCTTCTGTGCTTCCGCCCTATATGGGGCTAAGGTTGGCTCTTTGAGAGAATATGTCCGTTCATCTGGTTCATAAGTAACTTAGAATCTCCTCTTATTTCAAGACGCGTAACTCCAGCTTGCGTTGCTAGCGACAATCCTAGTAGGAAAGATTCATACTCGACAGTGCTTTGGTACACTTGTAATCCAGCTTGAATGAATACGATAAAACTTCACCAGTTGGTGGGACTAACATAATACCAGCTCCCCAAGTGTTTTTCTATAGGTAGATGAGCCGTCAAAGTATAATATCCAGATTCTTCTTCAGCAAGTGAGATGTCTGGGAATTCTCCGGGTACATCTTCATGTGTTATGGTATCATCTTCTTTCAAAAAAGCTGCAAGTAGCTCTGCGACCGCTTGTCCTTTTATTGCTTTTGGGGTTACACATTATATGTCAAACTCTAACATTTGTAGCAACTATTTTTACGCTCGTCCTATGAGAGTAGGTTTCTTCAACAAGAATTTCATAGGGTTATCCTTAACCATCAACACTACCTTATTCGCCAGTAGGTAATACCAAATTTTTTGAATGGCATGTACCATGGATAAACATGTTATTTCAAACTTGGGATATCTCATCTCTGCATCTCTCAATATCCGAATGAGATATTAGATGGGACATTCAGTCCCCATGTCGGCTTCTTGAGCCAATAAGGCTCTTATGTAAACTTCGATGAAGGCTGTGTAGAGGAGTAACGGTTTTCCCGGAGTTGAAAATTTCATAAAAGTTGGTGACAACAGTAATTGTTGGATCTGGTGAAATGCCTTTTGTTGTGTAGACGACCGGAAAAAACTTGTTTTTTTCTTTAGCAGGGGCGTAAACGAAGCAACAAACTGATCTACTCCAGGAATAAAGCGTTGAATATATCATACCTTTCCCATAAAAATTTTAAGTTCCCTTGTGAGGTGGTGGCATGGTAATGATAACATGTGTTTTGGTCGGGTCCACCTTGATCCCTTCTTCTGTTACCTGAAATCCCTAAAACTTCCCGGATGAGACACCAAAAGCGTTTTTTTAGAGGATTCATCTTTAAGTGGTATTCACGGCATCTTTCGAAGACTTGACTCAGTACGTCCACGTGGGATGCTCTGGTTCTGGATTTTCCTACTACATCATTTTCATAGTCTTTTACTTGCTTGTGCATCATGTCGTGAAAGATTGCTTTCATAGCCCTTTGGTAAGTAATGCAAATATCATTTAATCCAAATGGCATCACCGTGTAATATAAATTCCTGATAGGAGTTCGAAATGCAGTTTTCTCAGCATCATACTCGTACACTTTTATTTGATTATAACCGCTATAATCATCCATGAATAAGAATATTCCATTTCCACTGGTTAAGTCCACGAGCATGTCGATGTTCGGGAGAGGAAAGTCATCCTTGGGGCATGACTTGTTCAGGTTCCTGAAGTCCACGCAACATCTTATTTGACCATTTTTTTTCTTGACAGAGGGTCTGGCATTGGAATTCTGATCGTTTTAGAAAAGTGGTAAAAATAGTTCGTTCGCTGAGACTTGTGAAGATTCGTTTTAGAAATAATTTTGATTTAAACTAGAAAATAAGTAAAAGATTTTAATAATATTGGGAAGAACTGAAACTCGGGATTCCACCAAAATCACTTCTGAATGATTTCCACAATGATTCTTTAACAATTATAGCTCTTTTATTGACTCTGTTTCTTCGCCAAAAGTAGATTTCTAAAACATTAATTGTAAATCACAAGCATGGCGCATCAGAAGCTCTTAAGTCTCAGCATACACCATCAAACAAAATCACAACTAATTAAGAAAAATTATAAATCAATTAAAATTAATACAAAAGTCATTAAAAATCAAAAATAGTTACCATTCATTCATGAAATATAACTTCCTCCATTGTCCCAGTGGTTGGGGTTTAGCTAGACATGACTTTCTTAAAAGCCATTAAAAATTGATTAAGAAAATAATTATTTCTATCTGTCAGAAGTTGTGTTTAAAATTGTATCTAGACTCCCCTTTATATAGGCTTTGGTAACCTTCTCTTGATCCTTATCAAACTAGGAAACCTAGTCTCATTAAACTTTTCCATTTCCTTTTGATTCCTTATCCAATTAGGAGACTTAACCTCCTCAAAAACCAACAAGAACCCTAATTTTCACGTCAAAGGCGAGCCCAAAACGCTTCCCTTATTTCTCTTCTCGTGCAGGCCCAATAAGGCCCAACAGATACCAAATCCAAGTTGGTTTCACGGTTTTGCTCATAACTTCTTCGTACGAACTCGGAATGACCTCATTCTTTTTGTGCTGGCTTCTTATTTCAATTCTCTACAAGATGCTAACAAGAAATCCTGTATTAGGACTGACTTACACTGGGTATTTAGCAATTCTTCCTTGTAGAGCTCAGTTTCACTTCTTTCAGAAATGTAACCTAATAAAACACATAAACTAAAAAAGTAACAATACTACACAGCAATTCACATAAAATCTAGCAAATAAGTATAAGAAAATGATACTTAAAATATGTAAATTATGCACTTATCAAATTCGTCCCGATGACCCAGTTCTTACAGTAAAAGTTAATGGTTCATCTGTTATCGATGCTCATTCGGGTAGCGGTATGCTGTAGACCTTGTTGGATGGTTTGACGACGTCATCTTATGGATTGAAGAATTCAACATCATATGTTGGAGTGTAGAGTGCTGGGGACGCTGTTATGTGTATGATTTTTCCGTTCAGCTCTGCCTTCACGCATTGGTAATAGGTGGAAAGGACAACTTTGTTGTCGTATAACCATGGGCTCCCTAGTATCATGTGGTATTCAGGATCTTTCGTAATGACATAAAATTTCACCTTGGACACGATAGGACCCTACTTGTAAGTTTAAATAAATATTTCCGTAGGAGTTAGTGCGGTTACCTAATTACCTTCGAAATCTTTCATCACTATAGGATGTTGTATGATCTGATTATGCGGGACTTGGGAAGCTTTGAGCGTCTTGATTGTAATGACATTGGAAGTCGTTCCTGTGTCGATAAGGGCCCTTCTGAATTCAATCTCCTTGACATAAGCAGTGACATACATGTATCGGTTATGACCTTCTTCGGCCATCCTCCTCAATGAAAGTGACGTTGTTCATAGTCGGGTTGTTTAACATGGTTGATTTTGTCTCCATCAGGGATGGTATCATGCGTGTGTTCACGACTATGCGGTTGGGAGAAGCAAAGGTGTCGACACGATCCTTGAAAAAGTGAAGAAGCTCACACAAATTTTCAATTAGAAACGTGGCTTCCTGGTCCAATGGTTTTTCAGTATTGGTGAAATTCCCAATACTGTGTCGTGTAGAAGCGTCAGTCGAAAAGTTTATCCCAGGTTCCGTGGAATTTGGGCCTCGTTCAAAAGCGCTACTAAATCCTACTTACTCTATTAACTTGACAAGGGAAGAGAATAGAGCACCTACCGTGGCTTCAAGTTTTGCTAGAATTCTTTCCTGAGACTCTTGTCTTCGCATCAACTCTGCCAAGGTGATTGGGGTTTCGACTTCTTTGGTGATACCGTTAGTGAGGCTCAGGTTGATGGTGCCATTGATTTTTGTATAGGGTATGTACACCATTGATATTATCAAGGGAAACGTTAGAATTAGTGGTAGTTGAATATGACCTAAAACCAAATATTTTTAGAATAGTTGAAGAATTGGATCCGTGACTGAGAGATTAATCTCCCACTGTGGTCGCCAATTGCTAGTACCAAATGTACTGTTGAAGTACTTTCTTTAGAATCGGAAATCAAAATCATATGGGACAAGCCTAAACCACGAAAGTAGTCGTTTCTTCCTGCTTCAGTCACACGGAAAGAGAATGGGTTAATCTTAGGGGAGGGAAGCAGAGAAAGTTGAAGGAAATGAGTGTAATAAATTGTATGTAGAGGTGTTGAACTATGGAGAATAACAGAGCTTGTAGAGAATGGTAAGCTTGTCCTGTTTTCTGAATGACTAAGCAACCTATTTATAATAGTTGGGAACAAACGTATTTCCTTGTAAGTAATGGAGATACTGAGGAAATGGAGAAATGGAGGTTGTAGGGATGATGGCCTAACCGCCCATTATGTTTGGGGAAGTTTTTGGAAACCATTATTCCACTATATCCTCAACTGCTATAGCCGACCACTACTTTGTAACTTTACCATCATGGGGTGTTGCCACACTGCATGGTGCTGTAACCACCAGACCAAAACCCCATGCAGAATGCCCCCATATAATTGTTTTGATTTCTCGTAAGAGTTAGTGGAGTCATGGACTCAAAGCTGTGAGTTTTGTTGTAAAATATTGCTACTAGTAAATTTTATGCCAACTCAGCATGGCAATAACATATTTGTGGTATATTTGTAACATGCAATTTGCGCTTAGCAACAATGGCGCATGCAAGTGCTATAGGCACCTAGGTGATGGTGCTAGCAACGAAGAATGATGTTGGCACATGCAGACGAGAATAACACGGACACTAATACGTGAAAATGGCGCGTACAAGAAAAGGTAAGAAAAGAATGTGCTAACGGTGCTAGCAGCGCTGGTGCTAACCAAGTGTTATTATTACCGCTGGCCTGATGCTAGCTTGCTGGCTATTTTACGTTGGCTTGGTAGCTCATGGGCTAGTGCTGGGTGCATAGCTACGGCTGGCACTTGCTAACTCCGTATCCATGGCATGTTTAGAGTTTCTCAGTCGCATGAGATTTGATGTTAGTATTATGCTTAACTATTACACAATGCATACAAAACATATTCAATAGATTCAGTCGTGGAAGTTTTCAACTTGAGATGATGTTCGATGCGACTCTGCAATTAGATGATATGCATCTAATTAGCGTTTTCATTCGAAAATGGCATAGTATCCATGCCGAATGTTCGCAATTTTGTACATTCAACGTGTTCTGATTAATACGGATAATTTGCATGGACACACTTGAAATAACAAGGGTTTAGCCGGGTAAAACTCTAAAATTTTGGAGGCGCATACATATAAAAGAGCTATATGGATAATGTAGTTATGATCTAAAGACGCATTCTCAATTCTCTTGCGGAATGTAAGATAACAATACATATTCATAATTTTGATCTCGGGCCAAAAATTTATACATATTTATTTTGTGCTTCTGCAGCTGAGCAAAAGCAATATTACAATTTTTTCCTTTGTCAAAAATCCACCATCAACAACAGGGATTATGATTCTTTGTTATAGAGAGTCCTCTATTTATAATGATGATGAATTAATCTAGGTTGCTTAAGGTTCAAGTGACTATTACTTGCATTCCTAAGTAAGTTCGTGAATTAGTTTCTAGTTTCCACGTCTACAAATTACTTTGATCCCAAGTAATTTCGATACTGCTTAGAATATCTTTTTACTTTGGTCCCAAGTAAACTTGTTTCCATAGTTAGAGCATTCTAGCAATATAATTTTTTTTCTTTGATAGAAGTCGTAAGAATGATAACCAAGTACTTCGAAAGAAAGATACTTCTAAAGTTTAGCTTCTATACAATTAGGAAAAGAATCAACTTACTCGTAATAGCATGGTATCAAGAATGAAAACCAATAAGTGTGCAGGAAGTTTGCCTTGTAATACAAAAAATACTATTTCATACATGGCAATAATAACTGTGCACCATAAGTTCACGAGCTAACCAATATGGTATGTGAATCAACCAAGCAAGTTATAGTTCAGTAATATCCATCATCCATGTAGTTTGCGAACTGAAAAACAATGTTTGCGACTCAAGGTGTTTATGGAGTCAAAAAAAAAAACTCTCTAAATTGCATAGTTCATGAACTAGGAAAAGTGATTAGTGAATTCTAGGCAAAGTTGGATGTCAACATTAAACTCTATAAATTGCACAATTCGCGATCTAAGAAAAGTGGTTCGCGAACTCTGGAAAATTTATATCTTAACAGAAAACTCTTCAAATTGTACACTCTGCGAACTTCCAAAAGTGGTTCGCGAACCTAGGGTAAACTTGGAGTATTAAGTACTTCATGCACAAACATGGTTTTTTGAGCAATTAGAGTTGTTCTCAACCTCAAGTACAATAAGTCATTTGAACATCCATTGCTTAAGTTATAGTTTCGAGATTAGTCGAGTACAAGCTTGAACTCGAAATTTCTTCTTTATATCTTATCAAATACTAAAGCCAACGAAATTATCTCAGAAGATAAAATGGTAGAAAACAGTGATTCAAAAAGGATTTTCAGTCTTCACATACCTTTACCGATGAAGTATCATTGATGTCTTCGTGTGATATTCAGTCTTTAATCTTCAAGGGTATTCAGTGATTTATGTGACTCAGCTATACCTAAATCTAATCATAGTCCGAGACATACTTTAGTAAATATAAATCAGTAAATAGTTTTTTCCATCTAATATTGACAACAAGCTTGACGTACCAACACTTATGGGTTCAACCGAGCAGTTCTCTAACATAAAGTACAACTCTTTACGTGGAACTGTTATGGGAAAAGTCTTCCCACCAAAATTAATCTTTCTAGCTTCAACCCTAGTCAGGACTCATCTTGTTGTATATATGATGATACTAACTAGGAATCAACTGAGCATTTAATTTTTCATTTCCCTTATTTCTTCAAATTTGTGTTGGCTTCTCCTTTTTTTTGGCTACCATGTTTTTACAATATTCTAACACTAACATCACCATTCAAAATTGGCTTAAGAAATGGATAACTATTAATCAACATAGTGATCAGTTATGCTCAACTTTTACACAGTTCGATGTGGATGGAGAGATAAATGTTTCAAAGTCTTCCAAGATAAAATTCTAAACTACCTTTCCACTGTAATATTTTCTATTAGTATAGTCAATGAGACTAACAATTATCTATTTTCCGATACTCTTGCTCATCAATCATTAGAACTTGCAGTCAATTCCTCGCCTTCCATGAACAATCTTCTTTCAAATTGCATTATGATTTTCTTTAATGTTTCTTTTGATAACACTAACCAATCTAGTATTTTTATTACTAAGGCTGAAGAAGCATAAATTTTGTTGTCTTGGAGGCAATCAACTAGGTCAAAAGAAAGAATACTGGAAGTGTTTGCATCAAGAGTGATACTAAAAATGTTATCTCCTATTTGTATAATAAAAATAATTCAGTTTGTTGGTTTAGTAGTATTATTCTAGATGACTGTACTACCATCTTATAAATAATAGTTACATTTTCGAAAGTAAAGTATGTTGGTAGGAAGTTGTAGGTAAACATTGTAGAAACAATAGTCTATCATGTGAATGGATAGATATTTGTTCTTTATTCCTACTACAAACTTTGTAACTCTTTCTTAAATGAAATCTTTCTTTCATAACAATTCTTTTTAAGGAATCTACACAACATATACAAAAAATAAAATAAGAAAAATAGTGTGTTTGTGTCTTACTATACTTTAATATCTATATTGATGTTTTTCCGATTTTTGCTATTTTATGAAACCATACCAAAACTTATTAAAATCAATAACATTTATGATATAGTATTTTTGGATTATTTACAATAGAAAAACAAGCTAAACTCAACGCATTACAAAATTTACAGTTTGATCAAGGGAATTTGCACCCCTTATATTTGATGCATGAGAATTTGCATCAATCTTTCACCTTAGTTTTTCTGATTTTTATTAGGAGTTATATAGCCGTACAAGTAAGATTTCTAGATAAAAAAACGTTATACATCAACTTTATTTGTATATACCAAAGATATATGTTCTTTTTCTTGTATGCACGAACATTATATATAACCTTTTTTATTTTGTCGTTTTTAGATGCATAAACATTGGATATCAGTTGTTATTAGATATATAAATATCATTATTTTTTTAAGGTTAGGAAACGGGAAGATGTATTTTGGGTTAGTTAATATACAAAATAAACTTGTAAATATATTATGGTGATCTTTGTAAAAGGGCTTGATCATATTGTTTATCTGCTCTTTTCGTAATATATTTTTCTTTTTTAGTTGGTAGTAAAATCATACAAGAATTTATTTTATCAATAGTTTATTTTATTACTTTTCCTTAAAAGATACATACTTTCTTATAAAACTAGAAGTTTGAAAGAATATTTCCATCCAAACAAGAAAACTAAATCCAGGTTACCCGAAGTAAATTAAGAAGTGTTCTAGCATGCAAGTTCTTAATGATATTTGATGACCATGTTAATCCACAAAAACATAAGACCACATGAATCTTTAGAAAAAGGCACGATAAAAACAGTTTTATGTATAGCTGGATTATAAGTTACTCGCAGAGTTTATTCGAAACATTATAATTTATATGAATCATTTATATTCCTTTCATGAGGCTCGAATATAATCAGCCTAAATAAAAACATTACAATATTTTACTTTTATAGATGCAGGGGGGGTTACTAGTTGGTCTCTTCACATACCAACATAAATGCACTTGATTGCCAAAATGTATTATATAGTGTGTGTCTCGTCAACGAGGGTGGCACATGAAGGCTAGTCCACTTAAGAATTTACACAATACATTTTTAGATTTAGATCTATAGGTTATTCACATAGTTTCTCCCCTTAGATTTTGAAAAATTACTACAATAAATATGGAGACTATCTCGGGTCATGGCTAAATTTAATTTAAATTTATAAATAAATTAGAATATTATAAGATTTCATATATAATTATCAAATTTTTGTGGAGAAAAAAATTGTTAATTAAAATATTTTATAACTTTTGTGGCATTTTTTATAGCAAAAGATGTCTAAACATTTTGGGAAGTGTGACATCTTTAACTATATATATTTGTTTCTAGTCTTCGCAACTAAAAGAATCTAGTTCCATCATTGAGTTCGTCTTTAAAAACACATAGTTACAACTGAGTATCGACATGCTTAAGATACCCAACAATTCTATTGAGGTGTGATGCTAATGGTGTTTGAAGCAATGATAGAGAGAATAAAAGCAAAAACTAGCTCAATGGAAGACATAGTATCTATCCAAGGTAGGGAAAGTGACTTTCATAAAGACCACACTATCAAGTCTACTCATTTCTTATTTCCCACTTTTATCACTTCCAACTCAAGTGGAAAAGAAGATAAACAATACAATAAGAATATTTAAAAAAAAAAAAGACTTAAGAGGTATTAGATAGTAAAAAATTGCAAACCTAAGAAACTAGGGGGTTTGAGGATATATAAGAAGCTTGACACTTGCAAAAAAACAACTATGATGAAAGTGGATGTGGAGGTATAGAAGGGAAAAGAAGATCTTGTGGAGAAAGATTGTGCAAAAAAAAACAAGCAAAAAGGCATAAACTCTTATTCCCGTGGACATGAACATCTTACAAGGAAAAGGCCTTTGGAACGAAATCCTTATAAGAAAATATGGGTTGTCATATCATATAAATATAGAAGTGAAAAAGGGAAAGGATTTTCATTTTGGCATGACAGATGGATAACTTCTCAATGTCTGAAATATCTTTTTCTTACAATTTATAGAAAGGTTGGTACCAAATGGTCTATAATAGAAAAATGCATTGATGATCACGCAAATTGGAACTTGCGGTTGAAGAATCTCAACTCTGAATGTGAAAGACAAATATACTTTGGGCTAATGCGATAATAGGTGTTAGAGCAACGATCGGTCAAACTCACAAGTTTCGGTATGTCAAGCTTGTTGTCAATGTTTGATGACTCCTAGATGAATTAATCACTAGTATAGAGCAACATTGTCCTCATAATATCATTGGTGCTGATTACAACTCTTTCCCAGATGATCTCTAACTATTCAAAATAAACATCCAGAACACTTTTTTTGTTCCTGAGTGGATGTCAATGCTCCTAGATAGATTGCCTACTAGTATAGAGCGACTTAATTCTTCTCTATTTTCCTTGGTTGAATATTTAGAATGACTCTATCAATATTCAAACTATAATTGAATAATATTGTTTAACCATAACGCATGACAGGTTGCTCGGGAACACATTTAGTTGAAACATCGCATCTTCGCGTAAACACTAAGTTGCCATCGTGCAAAATGCAAAGCTAAAGACCCAATAATGATTGGTTGAGCTTGAATAATACATTCCCAATGTTGGTTTCATTAAAAATCCCAACATTGGTCGAAATATAACAAAACCCTAATTTTGGTTAATACCTAATTTCTGACACATCATCATAATCACCTTACAAAAACGTGACGATGGGTTTAGAATGGGGCAAAATGTTCTGAACAATATATGTTCCCCTACATGTCTACTACGACATACTAAAAAGGCATCATATTCCGAGTTACGGTCTAGGAGATACGACCCAAAACCTAGATGAATTATAAGCTGAAAACTGTCAAATTGCATCTGGAAGGTTACTGTTTGCTCCGTTAAACAACCAAAATGAGATCAAAACCTAATTCCTTCTACGAAGGGACATAGCCAACAATTTTCCGATTCCAAATTGGGGATGATCATCAAAAACAGATATCATATGAATAATCTACAACATTTTTACTAAAGAACTTCATATCTTTTCAGGCATAAGGGCTAACACCCATGGATGTAAATAACAATAATGATCTTCGAAGCAAAGCTTCGGAGAGCAAAACTTTAAGGAGCAATAGCTTTAAATATCAAATAGGATAAGGAAATAAAAATAATAAAAAAATAGAGAGATTGTGGGACCTGTGCCAACCGGCCGCCCGGCCTCCCTCGGCCGGTCCCTATTCCCATGTTTTTTTCCAAAATTTATTTTTATTTTAGGGTTTCCTATTTCCATTAAAACTCCCTTGCTCTTGCTACCAAATCCTAGACTCTCTTGCTTCAAAGACCATAGCTCTGCAGAGCTATATAGAATGGTCCTGCTACCATTTAATTAAAATATTATTATTTTAATTTTGGTCTTCACACCAATTGGATTTTGCATAAAATCCTCTCTTTTAAATACTATCAAAAATATTGCTAGAGAGACGACATAATACGGGAAGCATAGTCCCACTGACTATCAAATTCGTGCTTAGTCCATAGTTGGACCTACCCTTGGCCGGTCCCACCTTGGTCGGTCCTCCTTCTCTGGGATTTTCCCTCTTCTCTAGTCAGTCTCTCCACCAGTCCCTTATCTACCATTTGTCTGTCTGCCATTTGGTTATCTGCCATTGGTTCATCTTCCATATTAGGGTTTACTATTTCGATTGATCCCGCTAACAATATTTTACATAACCTTAATTTGTCTTACTCTAATGAAGTTAAATATTATTACATTCGCTCGCACTCACACGAGTAGATGCTCAAACGACTTGGTGCTTGCACGACCTAGCGCTCACGCGACTTGTGGCTCGAACGACTTAATGCTCATACAAATTCGTTTATGTCAATACACACGTCTTTGATCGATCCAGTAATCTCATTAGACCTATGCTTACCAATTCAACAAGATCAGTCGAGTATCATTGCTCCTCAGCTGACATAATGGTACACCACAACTACCAACGTCAATATCATTTATACTCTCTATGTCTACAATCTATTAAGCATCACTGCTTGTTTCGGCATACAACTAGTGTTTCATCCATCAATGAGTTAACATTCTAGACTCATTTATATGCTAAGACGGACAGTGTAGTTAGGTGATAAGTGCATAATTTACATATTTTAAGTATCATTTCCTTATACTTATTTTCTAGATTTTATGTGAATTATTGTGTATTAATATTACTTTTGTAGTTTATGTGTTTTATTAGGTTACATCTCTGAAAGAAGTGAAATTAAGCTCTACAAGGAAGAATCGCTAAATACCCAGTGTAACTCAGTCCAAATACAGGATTTCTTGTTACCATCTTGTATATAATTGAAATACGAAGCCAACGCAAAAAGAACGAGGTCATTCCGAGTTCGTATGAAGAAGTTATGAGAAAAACCGTGAAACCAACTTGGATTTGTTATCTGTTGGGCCTTATAGGGCCCGCGTGGGAAGAGAAATAAGGAAGCGTTTTGGGCTCGCCTTTGACGTGAAAATTAGGGTTTTTGTTGGTTTTTGAGGAGGTTAAGTCTCTTAGTTTGATAAGGAATCAAAAGGAAGTGGAAAAGTTTAATGAGATTAGGTTTCATGGTTGGATAAGGATCATGAGGAGGTTACCAAAGCCTATATAAAGGGGAGCCTAGATACAATTTTGAAAAAAACTTTTCACAGATAGAAAACTTAGGATTTAGTTTTGCTTTTCAAAAACAGTTTGTGATTTTGTTTAATATTTTAATAGATTTTAAGAAAGCTATGTCTAGCTAAACCCAACCACCGAGACAATGGAGGAAACCATATTTCATAAATGAATGGTAACTATTTTGATTCTTAATGACTTTTGCATTGATTTTTAATTGATTTATGATTTTTATTAATTAGTTGTGATTTTGTTTGATGGTGTATGCTGGGACTTAAGAGCTGTTGAGGCGCCATGCTTGTGATTTACAATTAATATTTTAGAAATCTACTTTTGGCAAAGAAACAGAGTCAATAAAAAAGTTATAATTGGTAAAGACTCATTGTAGAAATCATTCAGAAGTGAAATTGGTGGAATCCTGAGTTCCAGTTCTTCCCAATATTATTAAAATCTTTTATTTATTCTCTAGTTTACATCAAGATTAGGTCTAAAACGAATCTTCACAAGTCTCAACGAACGAACTATTTTTACCACTTTTCTAAACGGTCACTAGGTCAAGAACTGACCAATTAATACATGTCTATAAAATAGACTTAACCATGCTCGAGACATCAATTATATAACATGAGGGGATATTCAATATGGTTTTAGTTTGGCGGCCTACATCACGTGTGGTGTAACAACACACCAACGACGAGAAAGTATAAAAGTCGTGTCGGCAGTTGAAGGAGTGAATGGAATAGTGGTCGCATAACTGTCAAGTCCTACTAGCATGATAAAGTTGGTTATAAACACACGATTTCCACTTCTCTACTCTCCTACTCCTTTGCAACTGCCACCACTTACGAGATCAATGTGTTAACTTCTTCTGCTATAAATAGGTTCTTCAACCTATCGACAAAAGGACAAGAAATTTTGGTGAGCATTGAAAGACAAGAGAGTTTCATCTCGTAAGAACTCAAAGAATCACAGATCTATCATTCGTCTTTAATTCAAACACATACAATCATTGACATTCAACCTCATTGATCTCAATACCTTCTCTGTTTCCCTCCCTGCAGATCAATCGTTCTCCTTCTTTTGTGACTGAAACGAAAATAGAACGGTCATTCCTTTATTTAAGATAATTTCGTACAGATTGATCTCTCGAATCTTAAAAGTACTTATACAATACAAATGTTTGGTGTATAAGCAATTTGGTCATTAATCGATTTACCCTTCAAGCGATTTGCTTCGATTGGCATAGCTTGATCCCTCATTTGCTCCGACTAGTATTAGTTTCCTTCACCATTTCCACTTTTACCTTTAAGTCACTTAATTTTCTCAATTTCAAGATGGTTGATCTTAGGACGGGTTCAGTATTCACTCCTAACATGAATTCTGTCAGTACCAGTAATGGTAGTACTCCGGGTAACAATCCTCTGGTTACTAAAGCTGACAATGTTACTCCTCCTTCATCTGAGCAACACACTGAAGAAGCAAGGGATGAACGAAATCCTTCTACAATCTTCTATTTAATGCAGACACAGGAAACCCTTGCCAGGACTCAAAAAGAGATGGCTACAACTCAGAAGGAGGTTATTACGTTCCTCAAGGTTCTTACTCAGAAATTGACGCCAGCAGAACAGACTATAAATATATCTGAAGTAACTGTTGATGCCAATATTTCAAGGGTCATGCTCAAGACGACGATGAAATTCGTATTATCGATGATCGTCAATAACCCAACTTCGTCACTCGTGAAGATTTGGAACGACTTCTCCAAATTAGAAGAAAAGATAATTCATCCGCTAATCATCAACATCAACATCAACCCTCTTATCCCTTTGAAATATAGAGAATCACTCTTCTCAGTGGATATTTATCCCCTATATACTCACTTTATGATGGGACTGGGAATGCTCGTGAACACATTTCACGATTCTTGGAATCACTAGGGGAACATGAATACAATCATGTACTCCGCCTCAGGGAGTTTTCCAAATCTCTCACTGGAAGAGCATACACTTGGTATAACAACATCGCTCCCAACAGTATCGCTAACTAGTGTGAGATGGTCAATGCGTTCTATAGGAAATACTTCTTTGTGTTTGAACAAGTAACATTATCAGACTTGGGAAGGATGTTTTAGCTATTGAATGCACATCTTAACGATTATGTGAAGCGGTTCAGGGTCCAAAAACTAGATTGTCATAACCAGAACGTCACTTAGATTCTATTGGTGAAACTTTGCATCAATGGTATGATACCAATTTATCATGTCTTACTGGAGAATCTGCGCTTTCAAATATTTTCGGAATTGCATGAGGCTGCCAAGCGATCGGCTACGACTAAACCCGCCTTGTTAAAGAGATCCAAAACCTGCTACGAATTAAGAAGCCTATGAAACTCGTAGTAACATATGACTCACCAACAAGCAAGTACAACATGTAACTGTCTATAGGTGATATCACTGAAGGAAAAAAAAGGAAATCTCTACCTCTACAAGGACAACAACTACAAAGGATGGCCCCAACTTTTCTGACTTTCCTTGCCTGATCAAATCCCTAGAGGCATGAACTCGTTATGGCACTATAAAATTATCTCATGTCTAGTAGTATATCCAAGTGAGCTACACTTGGGGACTTAAGGCTCTCCGCTTCTGAAGAATCGATGCAATCATCTCTTTCAATCAGGAGGTTTGACCAAGGGTTCCAGTGACAAGATTGTCCATGTGAAAACTCATATCATATGAGGTAACACCCATATCCCACCTTCAACTCTTTCGTAACAGAGCCTTATCGCGTGGGAAGATAGAGGCTGGGGATAGCTTATCATAACGTCCATGGGAGCACGAAGCTCTAATACCCCTGTCAACGCCTGAAGAAGATGCAACATCATTCATTCGTGGACGTCACGAACCCATTCAACATCTCTCTGTCTACCAGGCCAGTGAAACCTGTTTTCACTGATGAAGGAATCAAAGCATCATCAACTAACCTCTCTATATCACAACTTCCCATGACTGAGAAACTTCCTCTCATTACCGATCGCATCCATAGTGGAGATTGTATTGTTGTTGCTGCTATCCGCCTCAACAACATCAATTTCCCGATGATGCCACTTCACATTAAGGTCATAATGTTCAACAGTATTCAAGTTGTACTCCCAATCAAAGAGTACACCTTGAGTAATGACGCCTCTAGCTTCAGTAGCGTATCCTTGACGAAATGTAACACTATTTCTACTCGCCTTGCCAGAAAATAAGGATGATGAACCAACTAGTTCGTGGTGGAAAAGGCTCATTGGATGTAGGATCAAAGACTACGTTGATATCAAAGTTTCAGCTCTTTAGGTCTATAGAACAACTCCAACCACGGTGGTCTCATCATCAACAACGGTCTTAGGAGCAACATTGTCATGATCGGCTTCATCAAAGCTTCCACTAGGTCAGGCATAAGTCAAAGTATTCTACAAGATGTTCTCATGACCTCTACAGATGAGATAGAACATAGTTCAGGTTATTTATTCAGAAAAAACGTGCCAATGGGTGAGGAATGGGATAATGCTTTCTTAACGAAAGATGTTCTTCTATATCTTTGCTACAACATGCCAAAAGGACGCATCAATCGGACATATGAGCAGAGAGATATTGCTTCTACACTCAAGTCCATAGAAGCTGCAAATTTGCACGGGATTACAAGTTGTAAATGTGCACGCATGTATGATAGCCTAATCTCTTAGATTCAAAAGTTGGGGTCAAGCACCGAATTCCAACATCATATAAAGTTTTTAAGGCTTCCAGAGTGAATGACGTGCAAGCAGAAATTTCTAGACGGGATTCATAACCCTCACAGTCGATCGACGTCCACCTAGGTCTTTCCACAAAGTCCTTCACCTAGGAATCTCTACCTAGGCCAACCTAGGTATTTTTACCAAGTCTTTTACCTTGCTTGCCAGAAAGAGAAAAGGGTAAAGAGAAATAATGGATAAGAAGTTAATGATACTGGCGATTGACGGTCCACTGACCATGATGATCTGCTTCACAATCCAGGAGCACGTGATGGGACTGCCTATGCTAACCACCCATCACCAGGGACATTCTACAACTAGGATAAACCAACAAGGTCTTTGCATCATTCAGTTTTAAGAGAAACCTCAGTCATGGTCCCATGACCAATAAAGTTTCTGAAGTAATATTTCTACAACTCACAGGAACAAAGATGGTACTGCAAGCACCAGATTCATGCATCAAACAATAATCTGAGAACACAATTGAACCAATAACATTAAAATCCTTCATCAATCTTCCAAATCAACAAGCAAAAGGTCCAAAGACCTAAAAAGACGTTTCTGTATCAAGCTTGTCCGGTGCAGTTCTGTATTATCCTGTACAAAATCGAAATCTTGGAGCAATTGGTGATGAATATAGGGAAGAATTATATACCAAACTCTTCGTATGGATATCTTCTACAACATATCAAAATGTCACATCAATCGGATTAACAAGCTAAGAGATATGATCGAAACGGTAAACTATCTAACAACTAAAAAGTTCCTGAATTCTTCCCGACTTTCTACTATTTCGTCTTTTTGAGGCCCTGAATGAACTCAAAACTCAAATCCCTCCTTGGTAGTATGTATTCATCTCCTTGGCATGAAAAATTAGGGGTAGATCATCGAAAACGGACTTCGTATGAAGATGTTACGGCGTTTTCAATAAAGACCCTCAATCTGAATTTTTCTGAGACGAATTATAACGGAATTCTTCATTCATTCGCATAAATTTTCACCTATTCCACCACTGAGGGATAATTTTATGCTATTATGAATATAATACAATATGAAAACTCACTTGGGTGCTCCCCAAACCATGCAAGAAGTTAGAATTGTTGTTATTGTGATTGGAGTCATTATCCTCTTCACCTGACTCAGAATCATGTCGACTCCCATCCTCGTCTTCTGAAGATACTTGAGGTTCATCATTACTTTGATTATTAGTAGGAGTCTCTTCCTAGAAACAACAACAACAATTCATATTCTTATTTCGTTTAAGATTATCATAAACTAGCGAGACGATGCTCTTTCAACCTTACTAGTTCTACTTTATCGGTCATTGCTCCTTAGGCGATCACTCGATATCAGTATCGATTCAAGATGACTACTGAGCTTCTGGCGTGTCACACTAAACCTGTAGCAACTCTGCAAATGTATGGATATATATATATATATATAATATTAGAGTCAGCCGGCTGAACTTTCAATATTATATATGAATATATAACTAATATTGTACGACTCAGTGCTTACTCCTCTACCCGGGTAGATTCGTAATGATTGGAAAGCTCCCAGATGTACTGTACACTAGTATAGAACACTATTTTCCTCAGGATATCACTGATACTTGTTGTTATACTATCAGATATTCTATGAATCGTATATATATTAAATCTCAAGCTCCTAGATGTATTGTGCACTAGTATATAGAACTATTTCCCCAGAATATCACTGGTACTTGTTGCTATACTACCAAATATTATATGACTGTACATAATTCTCAGAACATAGTTTTGTTCCGTTCTCTTCCTTGGCCTTACCAAAGCTCCTAGATAAATCATCTACTAGTATAGAGAAACTTGAACTTAGCTCTTAGATGGATTGTCCACTAGTATAGAACAATTCGAACTTTTTCCAGGTACAATGATTCTACGGATGAATCCCTTGAACACGCTCCATATACACATATCATGTTAAGACTCATATTGAGTCATATTGATTCATTACTGTATTCACAGTATCTATATAGACCTTCAATACTTGAAATTTGTTTATCAATAGTGCAATACTGAACTCATCCATAATAAATAAATATTATTCCAACCGGACTTAGTCTGAAGTAGATTTGTTCCTTCTTATATGCTAGTCCTACCTAGTCATTCTTCATCAATCCGCGCTCCTCAGACGAAGCTCTCTGCGCCAATTCCACCTCACAGGTCATTCAACTTTGGACGATTGTTCGACATCATTGAAGCGTCATCAAATCAGAATTCCTGGTAATATCTAACGACTAAGCATATTGATTTATTTTGCTTATGCTAGTAAAAATCACCATTCAATGCTTACTGCGGCACATTGGTGTACCACACTAAGCAAGGGACTTAATGTAGATAGTGGATTTTTAACAAAGGATAAAATAGTAAAATCATTTCTACCCAGCAGTAGAATCAAAGAAATAATAGAACTTTGTATATGCTACTGACCCGACATCAAAAGCATAAAATTCATATTTTATATTCCGCAAGAGAATTGAAATATTGAACGTTCATTACAGGCATATCACACGGATCTTGTACTCTCTCTAAAATATACATATGATATTAGAGCCTCACCCGACTGAGCTCTCAATATTCTACGTACAACATTGGTACTGTACAACTCAATGTTTACTCCTCTACAATGATAGAAAGGCTCCTTGATGAATTAAGCACTAGTATAGAGGAACATTGTCCTCATAATATCACTGGTGCTGATTACAACTCTTTCCCAGATGATCTCTAACTATTCAGAATAAACATCCAGAACACCTTTTTTGTTCATGAGTGGATATCAATGCTCCTAAATAGATTGTTTACTAGTATAGAGCGACTTAATTCTTCTCTATATTCCTTGGTTGAATATTTAGAATGAATCTATATCAATATTCAAACTATAATTGAATAATATTGCTTAATCATAAAGCATGACATGTTGCACAAGAACACATTTAGTTGAAACATCGCATCTTCGCGTAAGCACTAAGTTGCCATCATGTCAAATGCAAAGCTAAAGACCCAATAATGATTGATTGAGCTTGAATAATACATTCCCAATGTTGGTTGCATCATTGGTCGAAATACAACAAAACCCTAATTTTGGTTAATACATAATTTCTGACACATCATCATAATCACCTTGCAAAAACGTGACGATGTGTGTAGAATGGGGCAAAATATTCTAAACAACATATGATCCCCTACATGTCTAGTACGACATACTAAAAAGGCATCATATTCCGAGTTACGGTCTAGGATATACGACTCAAAACCTAGATGAACTATAAGCTGAAAACTGTCAGAATTTCATCTGGAAGGTTACTGTTTGCTCTGTTAAACAACCAAAATGAGCTCAAAACCTAATTCCTTCCACGTAGGGAGATGGCCAGCAATTTTCGATTCCGAATTGGGGATGATCATCAAAAAAGATATCGTATGAATAATCTACAACGTTTTTACTAAAGAACTTCATATCTGAAATTTTCAGGCATAAGGTCTAACACCCATGAATGTAAATAATAATAATGCTCTTCGAAGCAAAGCTTTAAGGAGGAATAGCTTTAAAGATCAAATAAGATAAGGAAATAAAAATAATAAGAAAATAGGAAGATTGTGGGACCGGTGCCAATCGGCTGGCCGGCCTCCCTTTGTCGGTCCCTACTCCCATATTTTCTCCAAACTTTATTTTATATTAGGGTTTCCTTTTTCCCTTAAAACTCCTTTGCTCTTTCTAACAAAACCTAGACTTTCTTGCTTCAAAGACCATAGCTCTGCACAGCTAAATAGAATGGTCCCGCTACCATTTAGTTAAAAGATTATTATTTTAATTTCGGTCTTCACACCAATTGGCTTTTACACCAAATTTTCTCTTTTAAATATTATCAAAAATATTGCTAGAGAGACGACATGGTACGCGAAGCATAGTCCCACTGATTATCAAATTCATGCTTAGTCCATAGTTGGACCTACCCTTGACCGGTCCCACCTTGGTCGGTCCATTTTCTCTCATCTCTAGTCATTTTCTCCACTAGTCCCTCATCTACAATCGGTCTGTCTTCCATTTGGTTTATCTGCCATTTGGTTATCTGCCATTGGTTCATCTTCCATATTAGGGTTTACTATTTCGATTGATCCCGCTAACAATATTTAACATAAACTTAATTTGTCTTACTCTAATGAAGTTAAATATTATTACAATCGCTAGCACTCGCACGAGTTGATGCTCATATGACTTGGTTCTCATACGACCTAGCGCTCACGTGACTTGAGGATCGAACAACTTGATGTTCGAACGACTCAGTGCTCATACGAATTCGCTCATGTCAATAAACGCATCTTTGATCGATCCAGTAAACTCATTAGACATATGCTTACTAATTCAACAAGATCATTCGAGTATCATTGCTCCTCAGCTGACATAATGGTACATCACAACTACCAACGTCAATATCGGACAGACTCTCTATGTCTACAATCTATTAAATATCACTGCTTGTTTAGGAACACAACTAGTGCTTCATCCATCAATGAGTTAACATGCTAGACTCATCTATATGCTAAAACCAACAGTCTAGCTAGGTCAAGAACTGACCAATTAATACATGTCTATAAAATAGACTTAACCATGCTCGAGACATCAATTATGTCACATGAGGGGATATTCACTAGGGTTTTAGTTTGGCGGCCTACAACACGTGTGGTGTAACAACACACCCACGAGGAGAAAATATAAAATTCATGTCGTTAGTTGAAGGAGTGAATGAAATAATGGTCATATAACTGTCAAGTTCCACTAACACGATTGATAGGGTTTTTGATTACCCTATATAAAATAACCGCAATCGCACGGTGTCTACATTGAAGACAACCGCAAGTACGGGTCGAACCCACAGGGAGCGGGGATAATACTGCAATTAATATCTCAATTAAACTAATCAGAAACAATATTTTTGGATTTTTAGAAATTCTAATGAACGAGAAAATACTAAAATAAACTAGCTAAAATATACAATGTGATCAAGTAGAGAGGGCACTAGGGTTTTCAGTGTTCGCCAATTTGATATATAAAACTCACATTTAATCTCCAAAATTATCGTTTCACCACTGTAATTTTCTTTGCTTCCAAGTTAACATTTCTAAGGAATTGCTTATCAATCGAAAAGTATATCCCATCTAATGTTTTTAAGCATGACATATCAGTTCAAAAGCATAAACAATCAGTAGAACTATCTAACCAAAATATAGTTTCAATAAATCAAATATCTATTTGATTGCATACACCGTCTAAGAATCTAATCCAAGCACGACGTATCAAACAGAAAGCATATATGATCAAATATACTATTTATGCAATAATTAATCAAGCTAACAATGAAAAGAAATTACTAAACATTTAAACCATTTATTTATAAACTTTTCATAATCCAAATTGGTTTCTACCTAAAACCCTTGCTACAAATCAATTAGAACATGAAGTTGGATTTCTCAAAACCCATAAAAATAATTAAGATAAAGAAAGAAAGAAAATATTAAACCCTTTAAAATCTGGTTCTGCAATTCCAGTCGCGTCTTGTTTTTCTACAAAACAATAGACCACCTACTTCTCCCCAAACTGTATGCCTCCGATCAGCGTCAGACCTTCTCACCCTCTTCTCAGAACTTGTCTCATACACAGCTACAAACCTCTTCCACCTTCTCTCTATATTTCTAGCCTAACCTACCCTCTCTCCCTACTCCACCGTACCAAGAGAAGAGAAACAAAAAAACTCAAGCCCCCTTTTCACTGCGTCATCCTTTCCTTTTCATACTCATCATTTTTTAGGTTTTGACTTTCTCTTTCACGCCTCTTCATGGGCTCCATTTCTATAATCTCTTTCATTTTAACCCGCTAGGTCTAGCTCCACCTGACACCTTTGTTTTCTTTTCTTCTTTTTTTTTTTACTTCACCCAAGACAACAACAGAAAAGTCTGACTCCACCTTTACGCCCCACTTTCTTCCAATGCCAACCCAACACCAACTTCCACTTTATGTCCGCCCAACTCCAAACATCAATACCATGACCTCCACACTAGCCTTCTCTACTTTTTCACATCCTCTCTCACGTGCATCTAGTCATACATTTTCTCCCTTTTTATATTTTAACTCCTAGAGAAAACGCCATCTTTCTTCTTTATTCAGCCATCCGATCTCTAGCCAAGCCTCCCACTTCTGTACGCCAAGAACCAGCCACTAAAAGAAATCCATTTGTAATTCAGCTTTAACCGTAATTATTTGTATCTTCGGGTTTTAACATACATCCTATAAATAAATAAAATTAGTAAAATTAATATAATTACGAGTACTAACAAATATAAATTAGACGGTAAAAATGTATAAATTAAGTGCTTATCAAATACCCCCAAACCTATATTTTGCTAGTCCTCGAGCAAAACTAATATAAAAATAAAATAAAATCCTAACTCATTTTCGCAGGAATCGCGACTACATTTAGCATATGTAATAAGCCTTTAAACCCCTAAGTGGCCTTACCGGACGAGTTTTTTCTCGTGAGGGTTTACAAGAGGTATACCCACAAAACCTGTACTCTGAATTCTAGCTACCTGTGGACGATTGAGGATAGACACTAAACAAGCTATTTAGTTGGCATACTAAATTCTTCGACTATAAGAATCATTACCCTGTATGAATCCAATTTTTGTATGAGTTTTCACTCAGCGTACTAGAATTCATATAAGAATGCAAACTCTACTCAAATAATCATTGAACATCCGAAACTGGATAAAAATTCACATTGCTCGAAATCAATCAAATTCAAACAAAGGGATAAATTAGAAGATGGAAATAGAAGTAATGAATGGTGCATATGTTGACTAAGGTGAACGATGTTTCCCAAAATATTAGTATAAAGTCCGGCTCGGATGCTCCTATTTTTATTATTATTTATATACATAATTTTTTTTTCTTTTTTTTCTTATTTCCATCTTTTTTATGACTACATGATTAGATCTTTTAAATCAAAGCGCATGCTCCTTTTCAGCAGATGACATGATAGTTCTCATGGATCCTGCATTCCACGCTTGCTTAGGGGACGGAGACAGGGAGAACACACACATTTTGCTATCAAAGTGTCAATTTTTTTTCCAGCAAAATTAAAATTCTAACGCATCCGAGCTACGACCTTATGGCAATACTAGGGCCCCACCAAATCACTTAGAGAAACATAAAATTGTAAAAATAAAAATAGAAAGTGATATGATTATGATGATTCCGAGATATGCTTGTTCAATGATTATCATGTTATTTCTAACACCTGAGTGCATTCAGATATGAATAGACCATTTAGCTGGGCACACCAATTCCTATAGATAAGAGTTATGTTTCCATCTACCTAGAATGGTTAGTGTCTTCATGAATAATTCACAAGTTTCTAAATTTCGGAGTTTCTTATTGGGATCAATTTTCGGAAACTCTACCCCCAAACCTAAATTTAACATTGTCCTCAATGTTTCAAACTGTGCAACCTAAAATGGTATGCAATAAATATAAAAAAGAGAAACAAATATAAATCAAAGAGAAAGGATTGGAACGTCTCACCTGATTGACGCAAGAAAATCAGTATTCTCTATAACACACATTAAACGAGAGTAATAACAAAGAACACCAAAAACAAAAATAAACAAAAATCCTAAAAAGAAAATAAAAACAATAAAATAAAAATCTACCTACTGGATATGTACATAAATTATCCCCATATATTAACAACCTGAAAATTTGGGGATCAACCCAAAATAAAATATATACAAATGACAACTTCACAATTATGTTACGGCAACACGGAGACACTGAAACTATCAAAAATAGAGGATTACCCCCAAACCAAGTTTTTATTACACTGGGAAGTGCGTAAAGAACAAAATATGGGGATAATGTTGGGATTAGGGAAGTATTGATTGGTTCATGCACATTGACAGGAATAGGCAAGTCCTTTGGGTATTTGGATGCAAAGTGATCCAACAAAACTTGAGAAACACACAATTCTAACCTTATATTAGGTAACTTTTGGAAGTCTAGGGGTTTAGAAACAAACTCTAAGTCGTTAAACTTAATTAAAGTTTCATCGGAATTAACACATACATCATTACCAGGTTTACGTTGCCATTTGCCATAATCCATAACGGGTGCAGAATCTAACAACACATTAACTTCTTCTAAATACCTATCCTCATCATAGTAGGCTCCAAAATGGGCCAAGAAAGCCTCTAACGGATCATTAACACTATTGGTGCTAGAATCAATCATGCAAACAGACTCCATATATACAAAAGAAAATAAAATAAAAATAAATAATTGCTCCTACCCTTATAATTGGAATGGAGGAGTTCAAAGAACTCAACTAAGTATTTTCCCACTCCGAAAGTAGTACTAGTACCTCGTATCAACATTCACAATTTAGGGGAATGAGCGTCCAACCTTTCCAAATCGTTCAATATATAACTCACAAGCAAGAAACTCGTGAATATTTTGCAGCAGACGAATTTTGTTGAGCTAGACGACCAGGAGCAACCCCAAATGTACATGAAATAAAATTCTAAGACACAAAACTAGTAAAAAAAAACTAAAAAACTAAAATCCTAAAAATAAAAAATAAATATATACAAAATAAAAAAATAAAAAATAAAAATAAAAACCTAAACTACGATTAGAAAATCAAAAATACTAATTACAATATTCCACAACCGCTCCCCGGCAGCAGCGCCAAAAATTGATAGGATTTTTGATTACCCTATATAAAATAATCGCAATCGCACAGTGTCTACATTGCAGACAACGGCAAGTACGGGTCGAACCCACAGGGAGCGGGGATAATACTGCAATTAATATCTCAATTAAACTAATCAGAAACAATATTTTTGGATTTTTAGAAATTCTAATGAACGAGAAAATACTAAAATAAACTAGCTAAACTATACAATGTGATCAAGTAGAGAGGGCACTAGGGTTTTCAGTGTTCGCCAATTTGATATATAAAACTCACATTTAATCTCCAAAATTATCGTTTCACCATTGTAATTTTCTTTGCTTCCAAGTTGACATTTCTAAAGAATTGCTTATCAATCGAAAAGTATATCCCATCTAATGTTTTTAAGCATGGCATATCAGTTCAAAAGCATAAACAATCAGTAGAACTATCTAACCAATATATAATTTCAATAAATCAAATATCTATTTGATTGCATACACCTTCTAAGAATCTAATCCAAGCACGACGTATCAAACGGAAAGCTTATATGATCAAATCTATTATTTATGCAATAATTAATCGAGCTAACAATGAAAAGAAATTACTAAACATTTAAACCATTTATTTATAAACTTTTCATAATCAAAATTGGTCTCTACCTAAAACCCTAGCTACAAATCAATTAGAACATGGAGTTGGGTTTCTCAAAACCCATAAAAATAATTAAGATAAAGAAAGAAAGAAAATATTAAACCCTTTGAACTCTGGTTCTGCAATTTCAGTCGCGTCTTGTTTTTCTACAAAACAATATACCACCTACTTCTCCCCAAACTGTATGCCTCCGATCAGCGTCAGACCTTCTCACCCTCTTCTCAGAACTTGTCTCATACACAGCCTACAAACCTCTTCTACCTTCTCTTTATCTTTCTAGCCTAACCTACCCTTTCTCCCTACTCCACCGTACCAGGAGAAGAAAAATAGAAAAACTCCAGCCCCATTTTTCACTGCGTCAGCCTTTTCTTTTTATACTCATCATTTTTTAGGTTTTGACTCTCTCTTTCAAGCCTCTTCGTGGGCTCCATTTCTATACTCTCTCTCTGACTTTAACCCGCCTAGGTCTAGCTCCACATGACACCTTTGTTTTTTTTTTGTTTTTTTTTTTTTTTACTTCACCCAAGACCACAACAGAAAAGTCTGACTCCACCTTTACGCCCCACTTTCTTCCTATGCCAACCCAACACCAACTTCCACTTTCTGTCCGCCCAACTCCAAACATCAAGACCATGACCTCCACACTAACCTTTTCTACTTTTTCACATCCTCTCTCATGTGCATCTATTCATACATTGTCTCCCTTTTTCTATTCCAACTCCAAGAGAGTACGCCATCTCTCTTCTTTATTCAGCCATCCGATCTCTAGCCAAGCCTCCCACTTCTGTACGCCAAGAACTAGCCACTAAAAGAAATCCATTTATAATTCAGCTTTAACCGTAATTATTTGTATCTTAGGGTTTTAACATACATCCTATAAATAAATAGAATTAGTAAAATTAATATAATTATGAGTACTAACAAATATAAATTAGACGGTAAAAATGTACAAATTAAGTGCTTATCAACGATAGAGTTGGTTATCAACAAACGATTTTCATTTCTCTACTCTCCCACTCCTTTGCAACTGCCACCACTTACGAGATCAATGTGTTAACTTCTTCTTCCATAAATAGGTTCTTCAAATTATCGACACAAGGACAAGAAACTTTGGAGAGAATTGAAAGAAAAGAGAGTTTCATCTCGTAAGAGCTCAAAGGATCACAAAGCTATCATTCGTTTTTACAGTAGTTCAAACACATACAATCATTGACATTCAACCTCATTGATCTCAATACCTTCTCTGCCTCCCTCCCTACAAATCAACCCTTCTCCTTCTTTTGTGACTGAAATTAAACTGAAACGGTTATTCCTTGATTTAGGCTAATTTTGTACAGATTGATCTCTCGAATCTTAAAAGTACTTATACAGTATAAATGTTTGGTGTTTCAGCGATTTGGTCATTAATCGATTTACCCTTCAAGCGATTTGCTTCGACTGGCATAGCTTGATCCTTCATTTGTTCCGACTAGCGTTAGTCTTCTTCATCATTTCCACTTTTACATTTAAATCATTTTTACCCACAAACAACTTGATTGATCTCAAAACAAACATTGGATGATCATATATATATGACTTATCGCTTTTGAGGTTGAGGACAATTTATTGTTTGAAAAATTATTACTGCGAAAGATTATCCTAAAAATATCCAAAAGTACCAAGTTTGCAAACTTGTTCAAAAACTGATTTTTTCAGTTTGCAAACTTGTTCACAAATTGATATTTTAATTCATAAACTTGTATTAAATTTATGTTCCAAAAGTGCTCTTTATCCACAAACTGATTTTTCAATTCGTGAATTGTACACTTTTGGTTATGTTCCTGGACACTTTGATTTTGTTCATGTACACAAAATGATCTAACAGTTTGTGAACTTTTATTTTGTTCATGAACACAAATTAATCTACAGTTTGTAAACTTACACTTTCAAGGTAGTTCTTGTACACTTAAAAAAATAAACACTCATGTACACAAACTAATTAATCAGTTTGCGAGCTGACATATTTTTGGGCATTGATTAATTCTAATATTTGTTGGCGGTTCAAGACCGTACTTGGTCTATTGTGAGCTAACTTTTATGCACGGGTCTTTAATTGACAAATATGCGGGTACACATTCTCTTTGTAAATCAGGGAAAATCTCTTACATGCTTACATGGTTTCCATTATTTGGAATCAATCTATATTGAGAAGTTAAGTTTGCTTGGGATTAAAGTAATTCGTAAACAAGAAAACTAGTTCATGAACTTAATTTTTCCTTCTAGATGGTGAGTTTTTGACAAGAGTCAGAATTGTAAAATCGAGCTTCTTCCTAGTTGCAAGAACATAGAAATATCCGCACATACTTGTGCGTACACTTTTAAATTCACATCAAAATACAAAATATTGTATTCCTACTTATATTCCGCAGGCGAATTGAGGATGCAGTCTCTACAAAAGGGCTATAAGCATTTTATGCTAATAATGTAGTCTATAATCTCTACATAATAAGTCTCAAGCTCCTAGATGAGTTTCCCACTAGTATAGAGCAACTTGAGTCTTCTCTGGTGCTATTCCTAGAGCTTGTTTTGTATCCGATATCTTCTCTAGTGTTATTCCTAAAGCAATGTCGATACTTAAATTCTTATTTAAACAATATCAATTTACTGTTACACGCTTCTGGGAATAGCTAATGCTTAAACCCAAAAAAATATTCTAGCTTAACGCTTTATTCGCTATGAACTTGTCTCAAATTACTCTTTTGAGCTCAAATATGCTACTCTAACTTTGCTTAAATATAAGCCACAAACAATGCGCCACAACTAAGAAGAAATATCATAAAAGACACATTGAATCTCTGATCTAGGCTAACCCTAGTCTTTTCTCATATCAGCACAAAGTTAGTACTAGCAATTTGGCTTAGCACCGTATTGGCACCAGTTAGCCACACTAGCGCTAAAAACGCTAGCTTTCCTGACGCTAAACCCTAGCACCTGAGAATTGCCAACTAACATAAAATGGTCTTATCTAGCACATATTGGCCTAATGAGACCTTAGCTAGCAAATCACTACCTTAGCACTTCAATATTAGCACTAAAAGTGCTAACCCTAACCTTAACGCCAAAGGCGCAACTCTCTTAGCTAGCTCTATCCTGACGCTTCTCCGAGTATCGGTCTCTACAAACCTAATGTGTCCATGAGCAACGGTCACATCTGGCTGATGCATTCCCGGGTACCAGCCTCATTTAGCTGAGGCATCCTCGAGCAACGGCCCCACCGGCCACAGACGCGTCCTCGAGTAACGGTTAGGGCTAATACGCCCCTAGTAGCTCGAGTACGCCTCGCATAGCTCAAACACGCCCCTACCTAGCTCAAGCACGCCTCTAGAAAATCAAGTGCATCCCTGCTGAACTCGAGCACGTCTCTCTTGGCTCTAATACGCCCCTAAGATCGAGTACGCCTCCATATTTGGCTCAAGCACGTCTCTAGCAAAACCTTAGCGTGTCCCAGTAACTCAAATGCGTCTCTACTAACTCGAGCACGTCCCTAGCGTGGCTTATACGTCTTAGTTTGAGCACGCCCCTACCAGCCTGATGCGTCCGTAGTTATGGCCTGATGCGTCTCTAGCTTTCCATGGCCAATACAACCTCATGCCTAGCACATTCATACTTAGCCACAAACACATTAATCACTAGCTCTCTAGTACTAACTATATTATCTAATTGAGATGCTAACTTCAAACCTCCTTAACATTTTCTTCTTAACCCTAGTACAATTGATATTTACTAAAAGTCATGCATATTGGTCTTACTCCTGAGACGTTAGCACATTAGCCTTTTATATTAAAAGAGCTAACACATTCTTATTTGTGCTAAGTAGCTAGTGCTAATTTTGCTACCTACCTTCCTCAGAAATACACCTTTCTTCTCAACATAGGACCAACATTATGTCTTATACGAATTCTAATAGGTCTCCTTGCTTAAGGAGCTTTCTACAACATTTGACCTCAAATGCCTCTCAGACTTACGATAAGTCGCTTCTAATCTAAGACTTAGCTATTAAATACACCACGTTACTTTTAATAAGTACATGACCATTAAACTTCTCATACTCGACATTAATCAGTCTGACTATCAATCCAGTGAGTCACACAACTTGTCTTATTGACTTAGCAAGTCATTTGACTCGACTTGACTTACTCAAAACCATAGTGGTTTATGACTCCACTGTTTCCAAGAGATATCAAATACAACATGGTGGATTCTCATTGTGGTATTGGTCTAGCGGTCTACGACAATCGTGGGTGGTGACACAACTTCCACGAAAAAGAAGGTAACAATAAGTGGGAGGTTACATAGCAATTGAGAAGATGAGGAGTAGTGGTCATACAGGTCTTCCCTACTTTTCAGGCACCACCCCACTACAATGTCCACAATCATCACTTCTCCACTTCTCCCTAACTTCCACGACTTACGAGAAATCAGTATGTCATGTTCAAACTATAAATAGATGATTCTCATCTATTCGAAACAAGACTGAAAGAACATACAAGACAATCAGTATGGAGAAACAAAAACCTACAAAATTAGCGATTCCACTCAGAAAATCCATTTTCTTCTTCATACACTATAACACTGATATTTTCTCAACCTTCTTTGGTTCCCTCCCCTAAGACCTACCAAAATCCTTTCCATTTTTGTAATCGAAGCAGGACGTGAACGGTCATTTCTTGGTTTAGGCTCGTCCTGTTCGAGCTTGATCTCTCGAACCTACCTTAAAGTACCATTTTGCAGTACATTTGTTTTTCACCCTAAAACAATTGGCGACCATAGTGGGGGGATCAACCTCTCGGTTACAAAATCCATTTTTTTCAATTTTCAAGATGTCTTATTCTAGGAAAGATTCAGAAACATTCAATCTCAATTACATGCCTTCCAGTACCGGCGGAGTCTTTCCAATTACTCCACAATTCGTCTTACTTGTTCAAGTTTCTTGGGAGGCCATGTATGCTCAGAACCCAACCGTTATAGTTGATCTGAGGAAAATCCTAATTGATGGCTTAACAAATCAAGTTGTTATCATTAAAATCCAGAACGAGATGTTCCTTCTCTTAAGAATTCTTACAGATCGTTTATCAAAGGAACAAACAGGTACTCCCCCTAGGGAGAACGTTAGCTTTGTTGTTTATGAAGACTCAGAACAATCTTCTCAAACCCAAAAGGAACTTGCCAGATTTGTCACGTTGCAATCATCATCCTTACAATGAGAGCGTGACGCCAGTCTGCAAAGCTTTGTTGGAAAATTTATATTTGTAATTAGTCGCTGAACTCCAGGAGGTCGCTAAGCAATCTGTGACAATTATTCCTTCCCCAATAGAGAGAACGAGACCCGTTAGAGAAGAAATTTGTGGAGGTACCCATGGGAACAGAATCAATAAGCATCACACTATCCAACCATCGATAGGTACTTCCATAAATGAATGATTCAAGAGGAAAGCTCCTTCTCAACGAGCATCACAAACCAAACGCTTCTTGTCAGATCCAACCTCGGCATCACCACCATCCCAAGGATCGGACCCGTCCCAAGGTATGGCCAAGACTCCACGACAATAAAAAGTACAACAGGAGCAAGAGACAAAACCAAAACTAACCATCCCAGACTTTCTTTTTCCCATAGAGGAAGTCTAGATACAAGATGGTGCCATCAAGTTACCGCCTGTGCGATATCCACCAATGGCCCAAAAAATGCCAGATCCAAAGTATTGTCGTTTTCACCGATTCGTCAACCATCCTACCAGCGAAAGCAATGGTTTGAGACGTGTCTTCAAAGAGAAGATAAATTAGGTGAACTATACGTGGGGACTGAAGATGTCCACAAGAATCCCCTTTTTGTTTGAAATTTCACTCTCTTTGGGAAGTCAACTAATCAGACAGTTTAATCTCCGATGGATCACATATACGAACTTCTTTATATCTCGAAGGGATAACGGGAGGATATCTTTGCCGCTCTGAATCATGTTGTGACTGGAAAATGCCTGATCTTTACAGAAGATACCCATACTCGAGTAAAGTCTCCTTCAGAGAACATGGTCGACACGAAAGATAAGGAATGTAGCTGGGGATTCCTCATGAAGCTTGGAGATTCAATTCGGGCTTTAAAACTCGACCAATGACAAGCCAGGAGGAGTGGTAATTAATAAAAAATTGCTCAAAGCTTGTAAGGCCTATATACTTCACTCTTTCAGATATTTCCCAATTTTCATGCAATATTTGTATTTCCTCCAAAATGATTGCAATATTTCCACATTCGTAGTTAAGTTTTCAAGATTATCAATCAATTCAAATATCATTATCCATTTAAAAAAAACACCAACAAGGAATTCCTTCTCTCACGATTAACTTTTCAAAACCTACCTACTCAGAATGCCAGAAGAAAACCATAAGTATACTTCATAAAACCATAAAAAAAAAATCCTTGAAAGCTGGCTCAATTCCTACGGAATACTCCTTCTCCATCCTTCCAAGAGTCTTCATCGTAAGATCCAATTCCTGGGAAATCCTTTCAACCTCTTTTCTAGCCTTGGTCACTGCCTTCAGATTAGCAAGTTCTCCTACTTCAGCAAAATGCTCTCGTATGGATCCTAGATGATGACAAACCCACATGACATTCAAACTAGAGTTCTCAGGGTTACTTACAGCTTCCCCCCATTCCTCGAAAACTGCATCAGAAACTTCATGCCGAGAAAGTGAAATCACCTCCCTACGATGGGCAGCAAACTGGACACACCTCATTCTAAAGCTTTGTAGTTTCTGGAAGCATCAACAGAGAAGTGAACAAACTTCTTCCATATCCTTGTATAACTCATAATAAGTGGTTAGAACGGCAAAACCCCTAACACGTAAGTACCCGGGAAGAGTCTTACTCGAGCCAAAGTCAACATCAATACCTGCACCAGGATACTCAGTAGAAGCACTACCCTCAACAAGCATACAAACAGAAGTCTTCTCATGATTTTCAATAAGTTAGATGGAATTATCCACATCAAAGTCAACGGTAACTCTTGCTCCTTCTCTAACAAGCTCAACTCTCTGATTTTGGTCATTTCGCCCCTAAAAGTAGAGAGGATCCAGGCATATTAGGTCAGAACATCTCAAACATGAAATTATTGAGAGTGAACCATAAAACCTAATATATATATATTCATAAACATCACATAAATTCATTATAAAGTGATATTTGAGGTATTTCATGAGCCCAACCTATTACAAGATGTTTCACAAAAAAAGCGTTAGAAACTGTTTTCACTACCTATCGGAAACTCTGAATCTAAAAACAATTGGTGATGAATCTGTTCATGGTTCTGATACTAAAGGTTTCGTATTGGTGTCTACCACGACATGTTAAAAGGGTGCATCAATCGGACAAGAAAGCTAAGAGTTATGGCAAAAACGGCTAGCGGAGTCGTGTCTGAAAACTGTTAGGATTTTCCTGGATACTTCCTGGGTTCTACTATTCAGTCGTTTTGACGCCCCAACAAGCTCAAAACCTGGATTTATTCTTCCAAGGATGTAGGAAATTCTTTTCTAAATAAGGATAGGGTTCAATCATCAAAAACAGAGGTCGTACAAGGATTCTGCAGTGTTTTTTCCCAAACAATATACTTCTGAAATTTTCTGATGACGAAAATCCATAAAGTTTTAACAAATTCGAATACGACTATGATTACATGAGAAGTTTGAAGAATTCACATGTTCTATCATGTTCATAAAGAAAAGAAGCTCACTTGAGACGGATCTAAGCTAACAGAGGAGTGTTGAGTTACTTGCCCCACTCTAATACCCGTCCCTCAGGGACACATCGACAACCAGAACTAGAGCCATCCTTTCTCAGAGCCGGAGCCAGCCTCTCTTAGACTTGTTCCAGGGACGCGTCACTGCATCTCCACCAAAAGCATCCAACAGCCTGGACGACAACGATGGATTCAGCCTCAATTCAGATGCTCGCCCCAGTCCCATCACTTTAACGACAACAAAGGACGGCTCCAACTTTCGTGATTTCCCATGTCCTCTTAAATTATTGGAAGCATGGGCATGTGACGAAACCAAAAGTTATCTTCTGCCAGGTAGCGGATCCAAGTGAGCCACACTTGAGGACTGGCGACTCCTTCACAGTAACATCCCTCAACTAGAAGGTATGATCATCAACGATACAAGCAACAAGACTTTTCTACATCAGTACTCACACGACTGGGGAGCCTTCTTTTCTTACCTGATCACATCCAGAAAGGTAACCCCATCCTTGTTGCTTCTACTTACTTCAACCATATTATTCTATTGTTGGATATGCTCTAGACTCGGAAGCCACAATCATCTCCAGCTCAGAACTTCAAAGACACAATCATCTCTGATTCAGGCTTTTTCTCTCAACTTCTCGAACATTGGTTTACAAGTTGCCAGATAGAAATCCAGTAATATGCTCACCATGGAGAAAATCGCACACCTTGTTCTCCTGGTACCTGCCTCATGGTACCTGTCATGCTCCCTGGCACCAGCTCGGTCCACTCCTCTATTCCTTGATGCTCCTGTCAGTACCTTTTCAGTTTACAAATTCAGAAATCGACAACAATCGGTGAAGAACATGTCAAAACATCTTTCACGAGAAGTGTTTGCCTATGTCTTTACTATGACACACCCGAAGGGCACCTCAATCGGAGACTTGAGCTAGGAGATACGGATCTTACACTAAAGTCTGCAAGATCTAAAAATTCACACGGGATTACTAATCACAAATGTTTATGCATGGTTCGCTGACCTAGCCAACCCCGAATTGAGTGATTTTTTTTTCATATAATATCTTGGTCTCTTGGATTCAAAATTTGGGGTCAAACGTCAAAATCCGACACATATGAAACTTCAACAACTTCGGGAGCGAATAGTGTGCAAACTAGGGTTTCCAAACGGGATTCAGAATGCGCAGCTTTATAGATACCTTGTCTTCCCATAGAATTTCATCTACTCAGACATACCATCCTGTCAGGTCGCACTGTATCTCCCAAGAAGACCTCATCAACCTTTCTACGACAAGAACACTGGAGTCCACCGCCAACCTCATTTGCAGTTCTGATCTACCATCAGTTTCTTTTGCAGGTTTCCAATATTTCCAACTTTGTTGCTACTAGCTACAACTCAAAGCATCGTCTCCGGGTGTCCTGTCTCTCATCTACTGCCGCTTTGCTGACGCTATCACTAGCACTTAATTGCTACATACTCAAAATCTAAGCAAGCACCAGAACCAACTACTTGATTACAAAGAAGTTTAAATCTAAGGTTTAACTCTGCACAAAGACATTGCCTGGAGGAGACAAAGCTAACAATATTTCTTGCTGGACACATACATGAAGAATCGATCCAGCTGAATTGATCCTCTATTTGAGATGAGGCGGACTTGTTTAAGAAAGAAAGAACCATATCCCCTCTTTTGCTCACGGAAAGAACGAGGGCGCTTACTATTCCCAGAAAAGGTTCATGCTAAGGGGCACATATCTCAATCTCGAGTAAGACAGAGCCAACCAAGTTTCTTCCCTGACCAATGGTCCTCGTCATAAGACGTACCCTCTATGACCCTGTTGGTAGCTGCTCAATCAACACGACTGAATCAGAAGTTCAACCCAGCTACGCTTCCCTTGGCTCATGAATTGGAAATTTCGTGCAAGAATGTGGGCATCTACTAATCAGAGCCAAGATTCATGTTAAGGGACACTTATCACAGTACCTAAAATTCAGAAGCTAAGTATATCTTCTTCCCCTTTTAAAATTTAAGTTATGCACATATAATCATTATAAGCATACTGTCACTATCTAGTGCTTACTGTGCAACATTATTGTTCCTCACTAAGCAGGGGACTTAATGTAGATGGTGAGTTTTTGACAAGGGTCAGAATTATAAAATCGACCTGCTTCCTAGTTGCATGAACATAGAAATATCCGCACATACTTGTGCATACATTTTTTACTTCACATCAAAATACAAAATATTGTACTCCTACTTATATTCCGCAAACGATTTGAGGATGCAGTCTCTACAAAAGGCTATAAGCATTTTATGCTAACAATTTAGTCTATAATCACTACATAATATGTCTCAAGCTCCTAGATGGGTTGCCCACTAGTATAGAGAAACTTGAGTCTTCTCTACTGCTATTCCTAGAGCTTGTTCTGTATCCGATATCTTCTCTAGTGTTATTCCTAAAACAATATCGATACTTAAATTCTTATTTAAAAAATATCAATTTACTTCTATACGCATAATCTGGGAATAGCTAATAGTTAAACCCCAAAATATATTCAAGCTTAACGCTTCGTTCGCTACGAACTTGTCTCAAATTGCTCTTTTGGTCCCAAATATGCTACTCTAGCACTTTGCTTAAATATAAGCCACAAATAATGCGCCACTCTTCTCGGATGCGCCACAACTAAGAATAAATATCATAAAAGACACATTGAATCTCTAAGATAGGCTAACCCTAGCCTTTTCTCATATCAGCACAAAGTTAGTACCAGCAATTTGGCTTGGCACCGCATTGGCACCAGTTAGCCACATTAACGCTAAAAGTGCTAGCTTTCCTGACGTTAAACCCTAGCACCTGAGAAGTGCCAACTAACCTAAAATGGTCTTATCTAGAAATATTGTCCTAATGAAACCTTAGCTAGCATATCACTACCTTAGCACTTTAATCTTAGCACTAAAATTGCTAACTCTAACCTTAGCGCCAAAGGCGCAAACTCTCTTGGCTAGCTCTAGTCTGACCCGTCCCCGAGTGTCGGTCTTTACAAATATAATATGTCCCTGAGCAACGGTCATATATGGCTGACGCATTCCTGGGTACCAGCCTCATTTAGCAGAGGCTTCCTCGAGCAACGGCCCCACTAGCCACAGACGCGTCCTCGAGTAACGGTTAGGCTAATACGCCCCTAGTAGCTCGAGTACGCTTCTCATGGCTCAAACACGCCCCTACCTAGATTAAGCATGCCTCTAACAACTCAAGTGTGTCCCTGATAAACTCGAGCACGCCTCTTTTGGCTCTAATACTCCTCCAAGCTTGAGTACGCCTCCCTATTTGGCTCAAGCACGTCCCTAGCCAAACCTTAGTGCGTCACAATAACTCAAATGTGTCCCTGCTAGATCAAGCACGCCCTTAGCGTGGCTTATACGTCTTAGCTCGATCACGCCCCTAGCAGCCTGATACGTTCATAGCTATGTCCTAGTATGTCTCTAGCTCTTCGTGGACAATACGCCCCCATGCCTAGCGCATTCATACTTATCCACAAGCGCATTAAACACTAGCACTCTAGTACTAACTATATTATCTAATTGAGATGCTAACTTCAAACCTCCTTAACATTTTCTTCTTAACCCTAGTACAATTGATATTTATTAAAAGTCATGCATATTGGTCTTACTCCTGAGACGTTAGCACATTAGCCTTTTATATTAAAAGAGCTAACACATTCTTATTTGTGCTAAGTAGCTAGTGCTAATTTTGCTACCTACCTTCCTCAAAAATACGCATTTCTTCTCAACATATGACCAACATTAAGTCTTATACGAATTCTAATATGTCTCCTTGCTTAAGGAGCTTTCTACAACATTTGACCTCAAATGCCTCTCAAACTTACGATAAGTCGCTTCTGATCTAACACTTAGTTATTAAATACATCATGTCACTTTTAATAAGTACATGACCATTAAACTTCTCATACTCGACACTAATCAGTCTGACTATCAATCCAGTGAGTCGCACAACTTGTCTTATTGACTTATCAAGTCATTTGACTCGACTTGACTTACTCAAAACCATAGTGGTTTATGACTCCACTGTTTCCACGAGATATCAAATACAACATGGGGGATTCTCATTGTGGTATTGGTCTAGCGGTCTACGACAATCGTAGGTGGTGACACAACTTCCACGAAAAAGAAGTGGGAGGTTACAGAGCAGTTGAGAAGATGAGGAGTAGTGGTCAGACAGGTCTTCCCTACTTTTCGGGCACCACCCCACTACAATGTCCACAATCATCACTTCTCCACTTCTCCCTAACTTCCACGACTTACGAGAAATCAGTGTGTCTTCTTCAAACTATAAATAGATGATTCTCATCTATTCGAAACAAGACAAAACGAACAGACAAGACAATCAGTATGGAGAAACAAAAACCTACAAAATTAGCGACTCCACTCAGAGAATCCATTTTCTTCTTCATACACCATCACACTGATATTTTCTCAACCTTCTTAGGTTCCCTCCCCTAAGACCTACCCAAATCCTTTCCATCTTTGTAATTGAAGCAGGACGTGAACGGCCGTTTCTTGGTTTAGGCTCGTCCTGTTCGAGCTTGATCTCTCGAACCTACCTGAAAGTACTATTTTGCAGTACATTTGTTTTTCACCCTAAAACAGTCCTCAATAAAAAATTGCTTGAACTTTAAACAATCCATCCTGATTCATCATTATAAATAGAGGACTCTGTGTAACCTAGAATGTCAGTCCTGACACGTTGTATCCTAGTTGCGTCTATAATCTTCCTCTAAAGACCTAGGTTTCTTCGTGAAACATAATTAGGTTACAATTTTTAAAATCTCCACTAAGGGATTCGTGAAGTCCGGTCAGACTATCTTTTACCTACTAAATTGTTAATATCCAAAATCTTATCTTGATCATCGTAGTTCTTGTCTGTTGTAAATGTCTGAATCTTCTGTTATATACGACCATTTAAGAACTATCGATTGATGAATATGATTGATAGAAACTACAAGGAGTTCTTCGTCTCTGACATTGTAGTTCCACAAGTTTATGATCTAAGATTGTACAACACTTAAATAGATCTTATGAGGCATAATCAATTAGGTATCATAACGTTTAAACCTTAATTTTTGAGAATTGCTTTGATAAAAAAATTCCTTTGAAGTTCCCTCGAAGCAAAGATTTCCATTAACTTGATTATAATATCTGAAGGAAATCAGATAGGTGTCTTGTCGAAGACAAGGTAACAATAGTCTTTACGAAGGAATATGGAACTTCTGTTAAAGAGAATTGGCGTTCTGCTATAAGATTTACAAGAGAAACCTCTAAAGAGAATTCGGATTTAGATACGAGTTTTAAAGGTGGTTGAATACAACTGAAGCATGACAACTCTGAGGGTTTATCTTGTTTCTTTTGCATCTAGTCCAAAGTCGGATAGTAGGAAAAAAGCGTAAAACTTAAATCAGTGCGTGTTTAGTCTGGACTAGAGTTTTAGGGTTTTTCTACAAGATTGTAGTTTCCTCGTTAACAAATATTGGCGTGTTTGCTTTACTTTTATTTCCGCATTATAAATTCTTGTATAGTTAAAGTGAAAGCAAATAAGTATGATAACCTTGTAGAATTAAGCTATTCAAAAATAGAAAAATAAACAAGAATTGCTCTTGTTGGAATTTAGATCTTGAAAGAGATCATTCTAGGTATTTCTTGGACACAAGGATTTTTTCGTATAGGTTCACGAACGAAAAAGTTGATGGTGTACTAGATACACTTTCCTTTTCAATTAGCACACCACTTATACTTGAAGTAGATAAGGGCTTAATTGAATGGTTTGACATCCAACACAATGGTTCCCCAAATAGAATATATTACTGAACTTTACAGATACAAGAAGAAAGCATAACGACATCATTAATGGTACCACAAATTGAAAACTTTTCAAGATTCTCGTGGAAGAAAGACACACCCCCATATGTTTAAGTTTTTATATGGTTTGCTATTCACAAGTCCCTACTAACTCTGGAGAACTAATAGTATTGAAGACGACAAACTATGTGGTTCATAAGCTTGTACAAAGACGACATCACGAATGAGGAACTGGCATAGATAATAAAGAAGTTGGGTAATGTACAACTTGGTTCACGAAAGACGGAGCCGTGATATATATATTATGGGGTCAAATAATTTTTGTTACGACATTCACTATTTTTTTGATACATAATTAAGCTACAGTTAAAATAATAAAAAAATAAATGACAAATTAATAAATACAAATCCATCAATTTACCCTTTAATCATTAAAAATATAAATTTTAACTTTATCATAAAAATTTGCACCCATAAAATATTATAATTACAAAAACCCCAACTATGTTTCCACTAAAATCTAAAATTTAGTCCCTGTGGTTCACCCTCCTCCAGGGGGTTACCGGAAACAACTTAATATGTCGGTTCATAGGGTATAGACCACTGATCTTTTTCATTGCCCGCATCAACACGGCAATACCAAAATGGATACAAAAGTGTCCCATACGTTTTAAGTGCAATCTCATGAATCTCATCTACAAAAAACGGATTAAGCACACAGGAAAGTTATAGGAATTATACGACAGTGTTTGGGACTTTAATCATCAAATCACCTGATCCTCCATTAACTGAGTTGCTGCCTGCTCATACATACATAAATATGATCAATATCACCATTCGACGATGTTACCTATACCATATGGCACCAACTTCACGAATATAGGATGGATCAGAATGGACAGTCGTTGTCCATTTAGTCACTTTATAGATAATGACAAATACCTGTAATCGCCGTTGGATTGGCATTAGTTTCTGAATCATCACCGCAAGATCTGACACTCTTTTAAGTTGCCTTCAATAGAAAAATACTTTTATATCCGTCCGATTTATTCTCTCTCTATCTTCCTCTTTTCTCTCTCTCGTAAAACAACTTCTCCTCTCCTTCTTTATTGTTGTTGGACTCTTCCCCCAAGTTCCGTCCGATTTATGTTGGACTCTTCCCACAAGTTCCTTTCTTTTCTAAAAAAGCTTCCAGGAAGAAGAGGTTTTGGGGTTTTGAGTGGTGCCCCGGCAGTGGAATTCTCAGGAAAGCAATGGGAAAACCAGATGAGAATTATCTTACACCCATGGAACCAGCATTATCAGGTCAGTTTCTATCTGGGTTTTCTCTTGTAATGTCACTGTTCCTTAAATCCCCCTTCTCTCTCAGGGGTCTTTTTTTTTCTCTCTAGTACGTCGAGTATATGTGTGATATTAACCTTTGTTGTTGTTTTTTCCTCTCTTAATAATGTATGTATTTATGGATGATAATGATATCTCTGAATCTAATGTGGGTTTTTATTACTCTAGTTTTACTCTTCGAATTTCTTGGTTAAGAAAAATGTAGTGTTTTTTTATTGGGCCCATAGCTCAGTGGTAGAGCATTTGTCTGCAGATCAACAAAAATGTAGTTCTGGATTGTGACTTTGTGATATATTAGTACTACTATAGAGTTTCCTAACTGCATCATAGTCATGAATCGGTGTTAAATATTGTGTAAACTTGTCTTAGAGTTACCTGCAGGAATTTCCTAGTATGCAACTAAGCATTGGACCTTCATGAAAGACCATCAAAGCTTGTCTAGGAAAGGTTGGATAATTTCCTGCTGCAACTTCTATTCATTTGATTGTTGCCTTTTGTCATTGACCAAGGCCGATTCTTTCGTTCTTCCGTCCCTTTTCTGTGCTAACTATGTATATGACGCCGAAAAAAGACCGATTTGATATCACCCTTCAA